>WOXC01010112.1:0-163203 GCA_011680675.1 Gymnobelideus leadbeateri | reverse complement strand
ATTGGTCTATAATTTTCTTTCTCTGTTTTATCTCTTCCTGATTTAGGAATCAGTACCATATTTGTGTCATAGAAAGAGTTTGGTAGGACTCCTTCTTCACTAATTTTCCCAAATAGTTTGTAGAGTATTGGAATCAATTGTTCTTTAAATGTTTGATAGAATTCACTAGTGAACCCATCTGGCCCTGGAGATTTTTTCCTAGGGAGTTCATTGATGGCTTGTTTGATTTCTTTTTCTGAGATGGGGTTATTTAGGTAATTCACTTCCTCTTCAGTTAATCTGGGCAATTTGTGATTTTGTAAATATTCATCCATTTCACTAAGATTGTCATATTTATGTGCATACAATTGGGAAAAATAATTCCTCATTATTTTTTTGATTTCCTCTTCATTGGAGGTAGATTCACCCTTTTTATTTTTGATACTCATAATTTGGTTTTCTTCTTTCTTTTTTTTTATCATATTGACTAAGGGTCTATCAATTTTGTTGATTTTTTCATAAAACCAGCTCTTGGTTTTATTTATTAATTCAATGGTTTTCTTAATTTCAATTTTATTAATCTCACCTTTGGTTTTCAGTATTTCTAATTTAGTACTAAATTGGGGATTTTCAATTTGTTCTTTTTCTAGCTTTTTCAATTGCATGTCCAATTCACTGACCTCCCTTCTCTCTGCTTTAATTAAGTATGCACTCAGGGATATAAAACTTCCCCTGAGAACTGCCTTTAGTGCATCCCACAAATTTTGGTATGTTGTTTCATTATTATCATTCTGTTGAATGAAATTATTGATTGTTTCTATAATTTCTTCTTTGACCCACCAATTTTTTAGGATTAAATTGTTTAGTTTCCAATTAGTTTTTAGTCTATCTCTCCATGGCCCTTTATTGCATATAATTTTTATTGCATCATGATCTGAGAATGATGCGCTTACTATTTCTGCCTTTCTGCACTGGATTGTGAGGTTTTTATGCCCTAGTACATGGTCTATTTTTGAGTATGTACCATGCACTGCTGAGAAGAAAGTAAATTCCTTTTTATCCCCATTCAGTTTTCTCCAGAGATCCATCATATCTAGTCTCTCTAAGATTCTATTCACCTCCTTAACTTCTTTCTTGTTTATTTTGAGGTTAGATTTATCGAGTTCAGAGAGGGGGAGATTAAGGTCCCCCACTAGTATAGTTTTGCTATCTATTTCTTCCTCTAATTCCTTTAACTTCTCCTCTAGGAATTTGGATGCTATACCACTTGGTGCATATATATTAAGTAGTGATATTGCTTCATTCTCAATGGTGCCTTTTAGTAGGATATAGTTTCCTTCCTTATCTCTTTTAATTAGATCTATTTTTGCTTTTGCTTTATCTGAGATAAGTATTGCTACCCCTGCTTTTTTTACTTTAGCTGAGGCATAATAAATTTTACTCCAACCTTTTACCTTTACCCTGTGGGTATCCCTTTGTTTCAAATGTGTTTCTTGAAGACAGCATATTGTAGGATTATGGTTTTTAATCCATTCTGCTATCCGCCTCTGTTTTATGGGAGAGTTCATCCCATTCACATTCACAGTAATGATGACTATCTGTCTCTTCCCTTCCATCCTATTCCCTCCCCTGTTTATGTTTTTGTTTCTTCCTTCTCCCTTCCCCTCCTTGAAGTTTTCCCTTTTGACTGCCCCCTCCCTCAGTGTTCCCACCCAGTGACCCCCCTTCTTAACCTACCCTCTCCCCTTACTACTATTTCCCTCCCTTATAATCCCTCCCTTTAGTCTCCTCCTTTTCACCCCCCCCTTACCCTCCCACTATCTATAGGACACAACAAATTTTTATACTTATCAGAGTAAATTACTCCCCGTTTGATTCCAAACCAATGAGAGTAAATTTCAAACAATGCTCCTCTCCCTCCCTCCAATTCCTCTATTTAATGAATTTATGTGTCTATTCACGTTAGATTCTTAAACTTCACTGATTAATTTGATCCTTCTTTGAACCAGAACCAGTGAGAATAGTGTTTAAATGATGTTCCTCTCCCTCTTACTTTCCCTTCTTCTATAGTGTGTTTTGATGCCTCTTCAGATGGCATATTTTACCTTTTCCTAGCTCATCCTTTCCTTTTTCCCATTACAGTACCATTGATCCCCTTAATAGTCTTTTTTTTTTAGACTCCATGTTAGTGCATTCATACCCACACCCTCTAAGTATAACCCTTTTGCAGGTCATGATAATCATAGAGATTTCAAATATTGACAGTTATCAGCTCCACATATAGGGATGTGAACATTTTGCTCTTGTTGCATCCCAGGTAATGAGCTTGTGTTTGTGGGTGTGGGTATGTGCACTTCTGCATGTGTGAGTCTATGTTACCCTTGTTTACCTTTTTATGTTCTTCTGGAGTCTTGTAATTGGAGATCAAATTTTCCATTGAGCTCTGGCTTTTTCATTAGGAAAGTCTGGAAGTCCCTTACTTCATTAAACGTCCATCTCCTTGCCTGAAAGATTATGCTCAGTTTTGCCGGGTAGTTAATCCTTGGTTGTAGTCCTAGCTCTCTTGCCCTACGAAATATCAAATTCCAGTCCCTCCGCTCTTTTAATGTAGAAGCTGCTAGGTCCTGTGTGATCCTAACTGTAGTTCCTCGATATTTGAATTGTTTCTTTTTGGCTGCTTGTAGAATTTTTTCTTTAATCTTATAATTCTGGAATTTGGCTACTATATTTCTTGGAGTTTTCAGTTTGGGATCTCTTTCAGGAGGAGTCCGGTGAATTCTATCAATAGCTATTTTATCTTCTGATTCCAGGACCTCAGGACAGTTTTCTTTGACAATCTCTTGGAGGATGTTGTCTAGACTGCTTTTCTCATCGTGGCTTTCTGGTAGACCAATAATTCTTAGGTTGTCTCTCCTGGATCTGTTCTCTAGGTCAGTTATTTTTCCAGTGAGATATTTTACATTTTCTTGTAATTTTTCGATCATCTTGTTTTTTTCGATTGACTCCTGCTGCATCATAGAGTTCTGAGTTTCAGTTTGGTTGTATCTAATTTTTAGTGAATTATGGTCTTCAGTAAGTTTTTGAAGTTCCTTTTTTAGGGAGGTATTTTCTTTTTCCAAGTTGGTCATTGCCTCCCTGATTTGGTCTTTAAAATTTTTCTTAAGCTCCTCCAGGAATGCTATTTGGGCTTGAGACCAGATCATGTTTCCTTCTGTGGTCTCTGGTGTGGGCAGAGAGTCTATATTGTCCTGTGTGTTTTGTTGTTCTTGCCCTGCATAGTATGCTCGAATAGACTTTCTTGCCTTCCCCTTCTCCTTTTCAGCTTCCTTCCTTCCCATTGTGACTTCCTGTTTCTTAGTGTCTCAGGCTATGAGTTTGGGGCCTGATCCTTGACTTTGAATACCTCTGGGTGGCTAGTTTATGGCTAAGTCAGGGAAGTCAGTGAGGAATGTAGATGTGTAGGTGGGGATGAGTCTGACCACTTCAGATTTCTGCCTCTATACCCCTGGGCTATAAGTAGGCTTTTGTTGGTAAGGTGAGGTGGGGCTAGTTGGGTCCCCTCCCTCTCTTCTCTTCAAATTCCTGGCTGTCTCAGTTACACCCTTTCTTGGAGATTCTCAAGCCTGAGGCTATTTCCATTAACTTGGGATTTCAGTCTGGGTGGGAGACTTATCTTTGGGTTTTCTGCTTCATGAAGGAGGGATGGGAGGATCGGAGCAGCTAGAATTTACTTTGCCATTCCAGCCCCTGTATCATACAGGCAGGCAGTTTCTAAATTTCCAGGCTGGGGGCTGAATGCAGCCTGAGAAGCCACTCTCTCCACTGGGGGCCCGACTCTCCTACCTGGCTCCAATGATCCGTTCCCTCTGCGAGATGACTGCGATTCGTCCTTGGTAAGTCTGCAGGCTGGGGCTTTTTCTCTCTCTGGTGTAGTCTGCTTGCCTGCTCTTAGGTCTGAGCTGTGCAGACCCCACGCGCTCTGCGCTCGACCTGTGCGGACACTCTGGGCACCCTCCTGGGCTGGATTCTGCCACACTCTGTCTTCCACTGGGCTTCGTCACTCCGGAATCTGCTCAGATTTACCCTTTTGGACTTAGTGACAGAGGAGCTCAGCGAGGTTACTGCTTCCTTTCCGCCATCTTGGCTCCGCCCCCCAATAGAAATTCTTGCAGTTGACTGGAAGAAGGCAGAGTACATAATTGCCCACTGACCACTTTTTGAGAGACTTAAATAGAACTAAGTAAGAATTAAGTAAGGATGGACACTGTAATGGTAATTTGAAGATCTTCCCTGACCCTTAATAGGCCAAATGTAATCACATGGAGCCTGTGGTGGGAGGTGTTTGCTGAAGGAGTAGAGCCCAGAGGAAGCTGGGAGTCAGAGCAGTTAAGAGTTAGAGGGAGGAGAGGATGCAGGCAAGGAGGTAGGTAGGTATGGTGTGGTTCCATGCTGTATTATGATATATTAACTTCTTTGTTGCTATGATGGATCTGGGTTTCTGGTGTTGGGATTTGGCTTTCTGGTTTTGAGATTTGGCTTTCTGGTGAATAAATGTTTTGCTTCTGTCTTCTATATGGAGAGCCATATATTTTACAATTCAGAATTATACCAGCATATTCATAATCACTGTCAGTGCTGGGAATGTTGCATTGGCATTACAGACACTGAGAAAAATCAGACTCTAACAACAAAATTCAGGATTTAGTCCAAGGGAAAACAGGCTGCTCCTGTGTTTTTTTTTTTGTTTGTTTGTTACTGTTGTTGCTGCTGTTTTAGGGAGGATGTAATGGTAGTAGAAAAAGGCAGAATCACTAGGCAAGGTCCTCAGGGCTGACATATGGTAGAAGGACCTGGTACTACTGTCTTTATTGGTAGAGCCCTGATAAAATGGATAATGAACTTATAAAAAAGCTCCACAGGAAGAAATGACTTAAAAACTATGCAGCTTCATTTACTTGTCATCAAGTTATGCATACAGACAGCTCTCCCTTTACATAAACAAACTTCTGATAAAGTGATTTTCACATAATGTGAATTTACCCCTAGCTGCTTCTCTTAGTCTCTATAATGAAGGCATACACAAAATACCTTTATACAAGTCACAAAATGTACCAAAAATGCAAACATATTATATACTGTGCCATAATGATAAACAATTATGAAATGAAAGTGGAGTTAATGATAAAATATACACAGTACGGTACAGTAAAGTTAGTGGAGATGTGCAGTATGTTGCCCCTTCCCCACCTACTGCATGTAGCCTTTATCCTTGGTTGATTGGCTGTGCAACTTTTTTAATGAAGCTATCGAGATATTCGGACAGGGACTCTCTTCTTTTCCTTATAGATCTGATGACAGCAAGCAATATTATCTTCAACTAGTCTTTGAACTTCAAAAAATCTTGAAGTATTTGGATTCATCTTTTCAAAACATGAAAAAAGTTCACTCAAATGATGAACCGCTTCTGCCAAGGGTTTTGTTGTCAACCTTTTTGTTTCCACCTCAGGTTCTGTAGTTTCCCTTTCTTCTTCTGCAATCTTTGAAGCTAGCAGCTCAGTTAGGTCCTCATTTGACAGTTCTTTACCAGGACACTCAATCAATTCCTCCACATCATTTTCATCCACTACTAGCTCCAATTCTTGTGCTAATTTTACAATCTTCTTAGTCAAATCCACCAGGATCGAACTATGGGCACACATTCCATACTCTATACATGTTTCTATTACATCTTCCATGTCTTAGCAATATTCCACATTGCATGGCAAATATTATAGGACTTCCAGAAATCTCTCCAAGTCAAGTCCTTATCTGCATCCAAAGCTGCAATTGCCTGGGCAAATGTAATGTGTGAATATTACACCTAGAAATTTGCAATCACTCTCAGATCCACAGGCTGTAATGATGAGGTAGTGTTTAGGGGAAGGTAGACTACTTCTATATTTTTATTAAAATCATCCAGATGGGGAGGGTAACCTAGGGCATTATCCAAAATAAGTAGAATCTTGAAAGGAATGTCATTATCATTACAAAACTTCTTTAGGACTCCAGGAAAGAAGCAGTGCATAAACCATAGTTCAGAGATGATAAGGGTTATCCATGCCTTAGGGTTAACAGAAATAATGCACACATAGCACAGCCTTGCTGATTCCTTTCAAAGTTCAGGAATTTTCTGAGTGGTACACAAGAACAGGTTTTAATTTGCAAGTCTCAGAGGCATTCCCTCCAAGCAGAAGAGTAACAGTATTTTTTGAAGCTTTATGACCTGGCATAGTTTTTTCCTCCACTGAGGAGAGGAGTAGGGTCGCGATGGCATTCTTTGATAAAACAGGCCATTTTCATCTACATTAAAGAAATCTGGTCTGGCAAGTAGGGACCTTCATCTATTTTTTTTTTTTGCAGGAACTCTGGGAACTTCTTTGCTGCTTTACTAACTGTACTAGAAATCTGTCCAGATGCTTGCATTATATGAAATCCTGTAGGATTTTTAAATAGTGCAAATCAACCACTGCTTGCTGTAGAATACCTGTGTTTCTTCAGGGTACTTCACCTTGAAAACTGCTTTGCATAAGGAATTTTTGTAATTTTTCTTGGATTGCAGATTTTGTAAAGTCAAATATGCATAATGCAAATTTACATAAAGCAGAACTGTCTGTATATGTTCTACATGCCAAATACAGAAACTTCCCCATTTGCAAACAGATCTGTTCATTGCTTAAACTGTCCTGCCCAATTCCATAAGAAATCTTTAAAATTATTCAATATCATTAGGATAATGATTCTTTTCTGATCTTACAAATTAAAAAGAAAAAGAAATCCCTGCTCAAGTATACATTTTGGCCATCCTTATCTTCCTAATTTCTCAAAGTTAAATTCTTGAAGACTGAATAAGACAAGTCTCATTATTTTGCCTTATTATGTTTATTATAGGTGCTCATAACAGCATCTTCCAAAACACTGTGAAATTTCACTGGATTTCCAAGAACTGGGAATAATTTTTTTTTCTGCTCAATTTGTCAGAGACAATTGTCCATTTGTAGACAAATTAACATTTTCATGGAAGAAGGTTACTTTTCAACTGGACCCAAACTTAGTACATTTTTAAAAACTCCTATTGCTTACAATTTACCATAGAGTGTTGTACCTTTTTCCCACCTGGGATTTATTTTTTTTCTTTCATTCTGCCTGAAAGAATTATAAAAGGTATTAATTTCTAAAGTGGTCTCACTACAATCAACCATGAAAACTTGGTAGCCATAAGAATCCTGGAACAGAAGTATAAACAGGAAGTGTGAGTACCTACAAATATAGCTTTTCAGGATCAGATCTATAAAGTGGTTCTTGAACTGCCATTTCATTTTGACCTGCTTACTTTTGCAGATGAGTTATATCTGGGATGAAATTTTTACTTCATAATTTTCTCCAGCATCATTTATTTACTTCCCTTTCTATACCAACCTAAAGGATAAAATCCACTGTATCTAGCTGTCCCTTGAATCTGTTCATCCTCATTGGTCCTTTGTCTATAAAGCTTCAGTTCTGGAAACACTAGTGAGTGGGGGACAAAATGATTCCATGTACATGAAAGGGATCAGTCATCTAAACCCCACAGATATACAACTCATATGGACTTCTCATAGAAAAATACATACATACTAACACTATTCAGTGTCAATTAAAATTGTGGACCTCAAGAACCTTTGCTTCAAAGGCAACTGATCTCAAACAAGGAACAGTTATTCTAGAAGCTCTTGTAAAGCATTGAGGAATATGTGTCAAATCATTTTTTAAATACACTTTTAGTAGGGCAAATACAGACTTCTTTCCCATCTATCCCAGCAACATGCAACTGAGTATCCTCAGTGAGAGAATCAGCTAGGGAAGTTCCCTATTCAAAGACAAGTTTGGCCCAAATGCTGGAGACCCTTACTGTAAATTGCTGAGTGTTCTTTGTTTCATCTAATTTAAATCATTTAACCTACAGTTTAATACATATTAATGTCTATTTTATTATTTTTTTGGCTAGGCAATTTGGGTTAAGTGACTTGCCTATAGTCACACAGTTGGTAAGTATCAAGTGTCTTAGGCTGGATTTGAACTAAGATCCTCCTGATTCCAGGGCCAGTGCTCTATTTACTGTGCCATCTAGCTGCCCCTTTAATACTTATTTAAAACATGAATTATAATAATTAATGTAGAAATCCAATACACAAACCAAGATAATATTTCTGTTATATCAAGTTTTCAGTCTCTACTTTCTAGACATATACTAGTTAGAAAGGTTAAAAATATGTGAAACAGTTTAAAACACTTCCCACTTCAAATTTTTATCCCCCAAAACTCTATGTAAACTTTACCAAGTTTCCACAATGCATGGGAAAAAAAACCAAAACTTCTCACCTCAAACCTAAATAAATGTTTTTTTTTTCCTTAGAGATTTCTTAAGATTCATTATTAGGCAGGGAATAGGTATATAAAAAATATTTCTAAAGCAGGAAATGAATCATAATGCCAACTTTTTTACAAATTTGGATTTGCTATGATAGGACAAAAGAAAATCTAAAGAAAAACTGGCAAATTTAAACAAACCTGTCATTTTGTGACATAAAAACCTGGAAGCTTTTTTTTCTTTATAAACCTGAGTGACATTTTGTTTTTACCTTTTTCACCAATATTCTCTGCTTGCTTTCAGGCATATGGCTGGGGATATTTTAAATTCATCAGCTGTTATGCTGGTTGAACTTTCTTGTAAAATCCAATCTTGTCTCTAAATTGCTGCCTATTTCATTCAGTAACTGCGGATGGATGACAATCCAGCCTCCAGGGAGACTAGCTAGGGAGCAGAGAAGCAAATGGAGCACGAGAATGTAAACAAGTAGGGCCAGAAACTGCAAGGCTACCAAAAAAAAATACTTACACTTGTACAGCAGAGAGTCTCCATGCAGCAAAAAGAAAGAAAAAAAAAAGAATATGAATGGAAGGGAGAAAAAGCAATAGCAGTCTTTAGAAAAGAGGGGAGAGACGCACCATTCAGAAACACAAAGACGGCAGGAAAGCCAAAAATACATAAAAAATCTTAACAGAAAAGACGGATTGCAAGAATGTAGTAGAAATTTCACTGGCTCAAGGCAGGCTAGCTATTCATTATTTTGTTTTGTTTTTAATAATCAGAAACACAGTATCTTGAAAAATAACAGACATTTAAATATAGGGAGTGCTTTTCCCTACAGGAAGAATGTAAAGGTACAATTCACCAGACCTCTCCCCCTCCCCCACACATGTTATTAACTGTCTTCAGTGGATGAGGGAATGAAGGACTCAAGCCATCAAAGATTTAGGAAGGTTTTTTCATAGGCCAACAGGGTATCTGCATTCATGCTACCCTCTGACTGTGACCTTGTGCAACAGAACCAACTCTAGGAAAATTGTGAAGTAGTTGGCATGTCTTTTAGGGATTCTCAAGTCTCTGCTTTCTGAGGTCTTTATTCTATTCTATGTGCCTCTGTCAGCAACATTTAAGATTAAAGCCCTAGTATGCTCTTCCCCCTCTTAAAACCCTAACACAGAAAAGGATCTGATTTTTAGCACTTAGCACAGAGCTTTACACATACTGGACATTCGATAAATATTATGGTGATAAGTTGATATAAAAGATCTCTTGATGCACTTGAAACAAGCAGGCAGGGATTAACTACCACAGATACTAGATTTTTTTTTAAAGCTCTAATTTTTTAAAGCTCTATATTTTAGGTTTTTCTCTATCCTCAATGGAAGATTGATTCAGTATAATGAAAAGTACTTCAGACATAATTACATACCTAATGGATCGTTATAAGGCAAGGCAGGGAACCTTTCTACTGGTTCCAGCCCTGGTGTGATAGTGAAGAAGATTCCTCTTAACAAGATGGCGTATCCATGGCAACACTCCAATAAACTTTTACCTCTTCAACAGATCAAAAGCCATTAGTTCATTTTTTTCCCTTCTCTCTCTTTCTTCCAGTTTTAGAATCCATATGGGCAATGGCACCTTCTAAGTTACTCATTTCAGGACTTTTAGAGGAAGCTTAACATTTCAAAGGGCAAAGGACTTCTGGTGGTCAAGAGGAAGTATCCTCTTCTATTCCATCTCATTATTCCCTATGGTGAACTACACAGGAATCAGAGACCCTATGTGGAGATGGCATAGAAGAAAAAGAGAGAAAGGAAAAATTTTAAAAGGATGATTTTGGAACAGAGATTAGAGAAAATAGCAGCCATTTAGTGTTGACTAGGTATTGAGCTTCATCCAAAGAGAAGACACACAAATTTAAATTTATCCCTAGGACTCCCCTGCCGCGCCCCCCCCCCCAGTTTTTTTCCTTATCTAGTCTAGAATTAGATATCTACATCATTTTCTTGCCATTTCCAAACCAAGTCTACCAATCCTAGTACCTTCCGTCAATAGATTATCTGGAAAGCATTTGTTCCTTGTTTAAACATAGTTGTTTGCATTTATTTCTTTTAACAGACTCCCTCATTAAGTTCCTGAAGGGAGCTGTCCTCTTTGAATGACCAGAACTTAGTATAGTTTCTGGACAGTAGGTGCTTAAAAACGGTTGTTTGCTGACTGACCCTCACCCTTCCCATCTTTCTAGCTTCCTTTTATATGTTCCCTTCTTTTAGAACGTAAGCTCTTTAAAGGCAGGGGCTATCTTGCTGGCTTGTATTTTTCTAGCACTTAGCACAGTGTCTAGCCTTTAGCAAATGCTTAATAAATTATTTATCATTCATTCATTAGTATTTTACACTTGAATGTTCAACTATTGATAGATAATAACAGAAGGCTTATGAAAAAGATCGATATGATCTGAAAAGCTGTTTTATTTTATTTTTTGGTCTAGACAGGATATTGCATCAGGTTAGGGAACTTGTGGTGCAGAAATTTTCTCCATTGCTGTGTATCTACAATTTATATATAACTGTCTTAGAGAAGTGCTTGGAGCACCAAGAAAGTAAACGATCATACTCAGTAGGTAGGACTGGCACCCAGGTATTCTTGGGTATCCAAGGGTAGCTTTCTGTCCACTACAATGTACTGTTTACTATATTTTGGGAATATAGACTGTCAAGACACCCAATAGAGGCAGAATTAATGATGTAGTTTAGAGATGTTCTCATATGCTTGCATATGTAGGATGGATACTGGAATTACTTTGCATTACTCTTTTTAAACATTTCATTTATTTTATTCTTAAGAAACAAAACAAACAAATAAAATATAACATTGTAGAATAGGAAAAACACATGAAACCGCCAATCTATTATGCACAACTTTGCATTACTCTTGAAGAGTCTCAAATGCTAGACTGTCCTTAGACTAGTCTAAAAGCTTCATCTCATTTTCTTCCTTATTAAACTCTTTAAAGTTCCTCTACCAAATAACAGAAGTTATAATGAACCTAAACCCAAAACTTCCCCTGAACTTCTCAGACATATATTGATTTCTGGAGACATAGAAATTAACCAAATTTACAAATGGACATTTCCATACCAAGCTTTCCAGATTACAAACTTTATAGAAAAATTTCCATTTCAGTCTTGCTAATTACCATCTTTCCCAAGGCAAGATGAAAGGGAAAAAATAAGACAACATTAAGAGGAATAAGCTTATGTGTCACTCCAGCTGGAAATGGGGTGGTTTCACTGATGGGTAGTTTTTTGGACAAGTCTACTAACAGGGAGTAGAATGGTCTGAAAAAGAATAAAATATCCCCTTACAGCTATCACTCCTGTCTCCTAATAATATCGCATTATCTGTCCTCTCCAATTTAAGCCCTAGCCTAGTCATACAGGGAATAGAACTCTATCTTATCCATAGAGGGTTTTAAATAGGTAGACTCATATATGGCTTCTAATTGAGTAATTTAAAAACATTTTTAATGAATGTGGAAGGGTAGGAAGGTCATGAGTTTAAACTGGAAAGTGTTCTCTTTGTTGGACAAGTTGAAGGTATGGGAGAATGCACTTTCTACTCACCTCTGCTTTGGAATCCCTATTTTCCTTAGAAGTCAGTTTGACTATTACCTCCTCAATGAGGCTTCTCCTTAATGCCCCACCACCCAATTACTAGTATTTCTCCTACCAAACTACCTCATATTTATTTTGTAAATACTTTTATGTGCATATTTTTGTCTTTCCCAATTGAATGTAATCCCCTTGAAAGAAGGAACTGGTTTTTTCACCCCAGTATCCTCTAATACCTAGCATAGTACTTGATGATAAACAGTAGTTACTTAAATCCTTGTTGACTGATTCCTCTCGTTAAAGATTGTACTATGCAATTATTTCTAAATGGACTTTGGCAACTTGTACAATAAAATATGAAAAAAGCCTTAAATATTTTCTACTAAAACTACCTAACAGAAGTAGTACTTAGTATTTATATAGTATTTTACATTTTTCAAAGGGTTTCCTATAACTTGCATCATTTCATCTTTATAATAGCCCTATGAGTACCATTATTATCATCATTTTATAGATCGCAGCTGGTGAGTATCTGTGGCTGGATTTAAGTTGAAGTTTTCCTGACTCCAAGCCCAACAGAGTATCTACTTCACCCCCTAGCTGTCTCTAATAATGGTCCCTCTCTCTTCTGATTTCTAAATAACAATATTTTCACACTTGCTAAAAACAAACAATTTACCAAGCCTTCTCCTTTCTATTCCTACAACAAGGGTCTCCATATTACATGAAGTGTGTTTTAACTTTTCCTCAAGAACGAAATGTAGATCCTTTCTATGAGTTTGGTGAACACAATTTTGGACTTCTTGAATCTTTGTGATCTTCATTTATGTTAAGAATCTAGAAGTAGGTAAGATGGTGTAGTAGAAGAATACTGGATTTGACCTCAGAAGACCTGATTTTATTAGTTGTGTGATCTTGTGCAAGTTAGAGCTTCTCTAAGCCTCAGTTTTCTCCTTTGAAAAATGAGATTAATATCAAAGGCTCCTATCTTGGAAAGCAGTGGTGAGAATAAAGAAGACCCTTTGTGGTCCAGAAAGAACAATATAAATATGGGCTATTTATCCTACAGTAATGCCATAATTGACATTCCTTCAGGAAAGTTTAAGTAATTCAAATAAGATATGATACCCTTCCCAAATATAACATCACTCCTAGTTATTTATATTGTATTGGTAAAAATAATTTTTGTCTAAGTGTATTACTATGTGAGATTAAATGGCATTAAAATGCTAGAATGAAAAAATTCTGTGCTGACAAAAATACCATATTTAATGATGGTATCATCAAATTGATATTATGCTTTTTTGAAAATAAAAATGCTTATTTCCTCTTTTCACACACACACACACACACACACACACACACACACACACACACACACACCTTCTGCTTAGAATTTAAAAGTCTTTATAATTGGACTCTCACCAGACTTATTTCATTCTTCTCTCCGTACAATCATCCTAGAATAATTGGCCTTATTGCTGTTCCTTACACAGAAAATTGCATATCTTACCTTGATGCTCTGGCACAGGCTGTCCTCAATTCTTCACCCCTCTATCTTAGAAGCACTCAGCTCAAGTGCCCCTTCTAGAGTCTTTCCTCTAGCTGCTTGTGATTCCCCCATGAAATACTTATATTTATTTTATGAACTGTATACATGTGCATACAAGTTACTTCTCCTAATAGAATGTAAACTCCTTGAAGGTAATGAATGATTTCATTTTTGTCTCTGCTCCCCATCACATTAAGCATAGTGCTTAATACAGAGGAAGTATTTAATAAATGCTTGTTGATTTGACTGATTCATAGAGAAAGGGGGGAAATGATCATAGCTGACATTTTTATAGTCCTCTAGACTTTATAAAATACTTTGGTCCTCAAAAGAATGAAGAAAATTAAAGTATTATCAACATTTTATACAGGAGGAAATCAAAGCTCAGTGATAACCTTTGATTTGACCATAGTCACATAGCTAGAAAGTATTTGAGATGGAATTTAAGGCAGCTCTCCTGCTACCAAGTTCTGTACTCTCACATCACTATATTCATTCTTTCTCTCTCTCTCTCTCTCTCTCTCTCTCTCTCTCTCTCTCTCTCTCTCTCTCTCTCTCTCTCTCTCTCCCCCCAGTATGAACATTTTGATTAAAAAAAAGAAAAGGACAAATTTTCCAAACACTTTTTACCTACATTTTTTTTACACTTTTTATGATGTAGATTAAAGTTCTTTGATAGACATTTGCAAGACAAAGGGTTGGGCACCTGCGTATTTGATGTTCGAATCAGTGAAGAATTTGGTTTCTCGACCAGGAAGTTAAGTAACATACCCCATCCAATTCAAGAATCCTAGCCCATCTCAAAAACAAAAATGTAGTTTCTTGGACTTTCAAATGAGAGTCTGTCAGGATGGTCACATATAGCACACAGAAGGAACATCTTGTGGTGAAAACAAGTATTAGGAGATTCCTTTACTGGGGCTCGTGGGAGCCTGTGTGATGAAGATAAATAATCAAAACTCCAGCATAATGACAATGAGTCACAGTAAGCCTTTATACAGCACCTGATGGTTTGCAAAGCATTTTACAAATATCATTTCATGTGATCCTCCCAACAACCCTGTATAGTACATGCTCTTATTATTATCCCCATTTGATAGAAAAAGAAACTAAAACAGAGGGCACAGGGTGAGTTGAATATGAAGGGATGATATCTAAAAATAAAATTAAGAGGTGAGAGAGGAATATATTGGGAAAAGGAGAAAGGGAAAGATAGATTAGGGTAAATTATCTCATATAAAAGAGGCAAGAGAAAACTGTTACAATGGAGGGGAAGAGCAGGAGGGTGAAAGGGAATGAGTCAACCTTACTTTCATTGAATTTGGCTTAAGGAAGGAATAACATATGCACTCAATTGGGTATCTTACCCTACAGAAAAGTAGGGGGGGAAGGGGATAACAGGGGGGATGACAGAAGGGAGGGAAGACTGGGTTAAGGGGTAGTCAGAAGCAAACACTTTTGAAAAGGGACAGAGTCAAAGGAGAAAATTGAATAAATGATGGGTGGGATAGGATGGAGGGAAATATAGTTAGTATTTCACAGCATGACTACTATGGAAATGTTTTGCATAACTACACATGGATAACCTATATTGAGTTGCTTGTCTTCCCAGTGGGGTTGGGTGAGGAGGGAACAAGGTAGAGAATCTGGAACTCAAAAGTTTTAAAAACAAGTGTTAAAAAATCGTTGTTATATGCAACCAGGAAATAAGATATACAGGCAATGGGGTACAGAAATCCATCTTGCCCTACAAGAAAGGGGTAAAGGGGTAAAAGGGTAAGGGGAGGGATGGGGGGAGGATACATGAGAGGGCAGACTGGGGGAAGGAGTAATCAATATTGCCATCTTGGGGTGGGGGTAGGGAAAAGATAGGGAGAAAATTAGCAAATCAAAATCTTGTGAAAATTAATGCTGAAAATGAAAAATAAATAAATAAATTCTGAAAAAGAAACTAAAGCAGAAAGAGATTAAGTGACTTATCCAGGTTTCTATAGCTAATAAATGTCTGAGGCCAGATATGAACCCAGATCTTCCTGACTTCAGCTAAAGAGCTCTATATGCTGTGCTGACTAGCTTGCCTCTTAAGCTTACATAGCAGCTTTGCCATCTGTTTGGTGATTTACCTTGCTATGAGATTAGAACAAAATTAATAACAAATAACTTCAGAGAACTATATGAGATTGCCTGCAATTCTCCTTAGACCAAGGAAATACTTTTTGCTGCAGTTTCTAAGCTTGCTAATGTAAATGTGATCCCCTTCCCCCTCCAAGTGGCACAGTTAAACCTAAACTAAATGCCTCTTATATTTTCATTTTTGCTTAGCAAAAAAAAAATAGGCCTTGTGATGGGATCTCAGCTCATTCAGATCTGAGAAAGAGAGAATCCATGGTATCAAGTTCCTTTATATACAGTGACTTCCTCAGTAGTCTTGGATGCTGAGTCAAAATATGAATTTGTGAAGAACATTTTAATTTTCTGAGATTTTTGTATCAGAACTGAAGTACAGGGTTCAGAATCATTCATTTGTCTGAAAATTAATGTTTACAAAAGAGCATCAACATATTTTGGGGGTAAGAAGGGAATCATCCCCAGTACAAACATTTCCTTTTATTTAGATGAAGAATACAGTTTTGTATTTATTTATATATGTGAAAAGAACTCTTGACTGAGAGAGTCATGATACCTACCTAACTGCAATAATCATTATTACTGTTTCAACCTCTTTCATATCTATAAAATGGGGATAATCATATTCACACTACTCATCCCAAAGGATTTTTGTAGGAAAGAGACATTGTGAACATTAAAAAGCTATATAAATGTGAGTTGGTAATGGCATCACTAGCAATAGAAGAAAACACTTAAAATTTTAAAATCTAAAAAGTTGTGACATCATATAACCTCAGGTGACTTTAGAATGAACAACATTTATAAAGGATTATATATTTAGAGTTGGAAGGTACCATAGAGATTATATAGTAAAACCTTTTCATTTTGCAGATGAGGAAACTGAGGCCCAGAGAGGCTTGAGGTCATCCTGTTAGTTACAGAAGTAGAGTTTGAATCTGGGTCCTCTGACTCCAAATCCAGAAACTCTTCACACTGGAGCATGCTGTTTATCTATATTTAGTATCACAGCTCTTACAGATATTCCAAAAGACTGCTCTAAGACTGTCTCGTTCAACCTCAGCTCAGTCTCAATCAATCAACAAATCAACAAGTATTTATTAGTTCCTTACTATGTCTCCCTTAACTAAATAGTGACATAAAGTGAGCAGAAAAACTGCACAGAGGTTCATGTTTCAAATTAGCAAAGATTCCTCGATGGTATGAAAAGGGTTTGATTTACCAGACAAAGGGTAAAATCTGTCCACTGACATGAAAAGCTCCTAGGAGAGTATTGCAATAGTAGCTGCCACTCTGAATACTCAGGATGAAATTGTTTAAAAAGACCCTTCTGCTCTTTGCTTACGACACCAGAGCTTTCTTTCTGGTGATTCCCCTAGCAGAAAGTCTGCATATCCTGACTGCTTAACTCATTACCTATTTCTTTATCTTGACAGCTAGGTTCATTCAGGGATTTTTTCATTATACTTCCCAACATCTGAACTGGTAAATCTAACTAAAGGGGTTTTCTATACAAGAAACACCTCTGGTTTAAGTCCTGGAAAATCTGGGATTGTCAACCACTCGTCTATGATGCATTATTTTCCTTTTCAGGTGGGCATTCTTGGGTTTGCCAGTATTTCTGTAGGAAAGGGGTTTTACAAACACTGAAACAGTGAAATGTTCTATGAATGTGAGTTGGAGGCAGCAACGCTAGCAACAGAAGGAAATCCTCCAAATTTTAAAATCTAGAAAGATGTGAATTCGATAACCTTAAGTATTGGCTTTAGAAGAATATCATCAAAGATTCAAATGCCTGCCTATTATGTATAAGAACACAGTGCTGTGACCTTGGGAAATCCAAAGTTGTACAAAGTCCCCTATGGCAAAGATTTCACACAATACAGGAGAGATAAGACACATACACAAATAATTAGAATACAGAGTGGCATTTGATAGTTGACTGAAGAGAAATCAAGAGCATTTCAGAGCATGTGGAAACTCCTTTGTGGAGGGGAAATTTGGGAATCAGGAAAGACTTCTTGGAAAAAACTATTTTTGAAGGATGCATAAGACTGATATATGGATGGGAACAGGGAGGTCTAAGGGCTTTTCAGGAAGAGGGCATGGAATAAGGGAAAACTATGGTTTGTTTGGGAAGCAATGAATTAGAATGTCAGGTAGGTTTCTGGGGGTTGGTGAAGGGAGCAAGGGGGAAAGGAACCATGGAAAAATTGATTGAGTTAGATTGTGAATAGCAAGCTAAGATTGGATTGGGTGGGCAACAGGGACCTAGTAAGAAATTTTATTCAAGGGATGTAATGGAAATGCAAATTTAAAGATCTTCCCTGCCCCTAGCTTAAGTGCACCTGGAGCCTGTGGTGGGAGGCTTGTTTTTCAGGAAAGCCCATACCTTGATACTTTGTGATTGGGCAGTGGGTCCAGAAGGTTGTTACATTCTCTGAGCCAAGAGAAGGCTATATAAGCCCTGAGGAGAGGCTTTGCTTTGGGGCTCACTCTGAGAAGTGTTGTGTGATTTGACCAGATGAGACTCTGGGAAGCCGTTGTTGAGAGCCCCCCGGCTTTGAAAACCCAGATGTTGATGCTTCCTCTCTGGTAACTGTGATTTGGTATTGATATAATGGTTGGACAGTTTGGAAGCCTGTCTGTTGATCTGTAAGTTCTGTAACTCTGAGTTCGGGGTGCTGACCTTTTTCCCCTGAACTAGGTAATGTTGTTTGTTTGATTAAAGTAAGCTTGTTAACCCATTTTGAGTTGCTTTCCTTTTGAAAAGCAGATCTAAGAACCTATATTGGCAGCTACCCTGGGGATATTGGGGTGCTTGCTGCTACAAAATGGCGACGAGGATGGGATCTGTGAGTAAAAGGAAAGTATGGGGGCTGGGATAATTGTTTGTTTCCCAGTTGTGGTAGCTGTGATTCTGTGGAGCCATGGAGCAGGAGAGAAGAACGGCCTGCATGCTGACTTCACTGAGCTGAGAGCAGGAATGGTGAGCTGCCTGCATGGAGACCTGTGGAGAAGCCTGGAGCTGCTGCCTTCTGCTGGAGGAGAAGGAACCCAGGAGTTTGGAGTTCAGCCACAGGACAAGATAAGGACTGTGAGGCAAAGCAGGGGCACTGAATGTGTTTCCTTGCTGCATCCCACAGTTTGGGACCCAGGGGGAGGATGGACTTGTGACTATGGTGGGTGGGGTGAAGTGCCATGGACCCCAAGGACCCCACATTGGTTTTGTTGCCCAGCTCCCTCTCGGGAGTTGGACGCAGGGGCTGGAGCAGTGTTGCGGAAGGACACCCCCCTCCTCCCAAGAGAACTTTATGTGATAATGCTTTGTATTTTGTGAATTGATGTGAAAATGCAATGTACTTTGTTTAAGACCCAGTGGCCACTTTGGTAACTTTAAATGTACCTGGAAAATGTGACCTAAGAGATGTTTAGTGCTAATTCAAATGTAAATTGTATATGCTATGGGCATGAAAGATCTTGGGGCCGAATGTAATGGAAATGCAAATTTAAAGATCTTCCCTGCCCCTAGCTTAAGTGCACCTGGAGCCTGTGGTGGGAGGCTTGTTTTCAGGAAAGCCCATACCTTGATACTTTGTGATTGGGCAGTGGGTCCAGAAGGTTGTTACATTCTCTGAGCCAGGAGAAGGCTATATAAACCCTGAGGAGAGGCTTTGCTTTGGGGCTCACTTTGAGAAGTGTTGTGTGATTTGACCAGATGAGACTCTGGGAAGCCGTTGTTGAGAGCCCCCGGCTTTGAAAACCCAGATGTTGATGCTTCCCTCTCTGGTAACTGTGATTTGGTATTGATATAATGTTGGGACAGTTTGGAAGCCTGTCTGATCTGTAAGTTCTGTAACTCTGAAGTTCGGGTGCTGACCTTTTTCCCCTGAACTAGGTAATGTATGTTTGTTTAATTAAAGTGCTTGTTAACCCATTTTGAGTTGCTTTCCTTTGAAAAGCAGATCTAAGAACCTATATTGGCAGCTACCCTGGGGATATTGGGGTGCTTGCCGCTGCAAGGGAATAACACACAGAGAATAATGCTTTAGATTATTATTAGTAGTAAGTGTGTAGGTGGGACTGGAGTAAAAGAAATCAATTAAAGAAGACACTAAAGGTGGTGAGTAATAAAAGGGATGGACTAGGGAAAGGAAAGAAAGAGATGGATAGGAGAAACATTCAGGAGGAGAAATCTAGGCCATGATAACTGACTGGAGAGAGGTTGGAGAAAGGACAAGGTAGAGGGTAAGGGAGAATCTTGGTACCATAGATCAATCAGAAAGACCAGAAATGAGCATGAAAGAAGAACTAAGTGTTAGAAATGTTGAGGTGCTGGAGGGATATCCAAGTAAGGCCATGCCACTGGCAGCTGTGAACACTGAATGTGGATCTGTCGTTAATTAGAGGGGGACAAAGTAATTTATGTCTCATGGACGGAGTGTGATAGATAATAATAACCACGATAGCCAGCATTTATAGAGTGTCTACTGTGTGCTGGGCACAATATTAAGCACCCTGTAAACATATTACATTTGATTCTTATACCTCTGGGAGGTAGGTGCTATTATTATTAACCCCATTTTACAGTTAGGGAAGCTGAGGCAGACAGAGATTTAAGGGTCTTGCCTATGGTCATACCTCTTGTGTCTGGAGTAGGATTTGAACTCAGGTTTTCCTGACTTCAGGCCCAGTGCTCTATCCCCTATGCCACCTAACTGCCTAAGACTAAAAAATCAGCTAACACTTGCATAATACATCTCTCAACTACGCAAGGTCCCTTCTCTTCTCTGATACTGCAACCACTTTAGTATATAGTCCCTCATCCTCTCACATGTGGCCTGGAGCAACAGCCTGCTGGGGCTCAGATTGCCACACATCTCTCCTCATTTTAGCCCATTCTCCATTCAAAGGGATTCTTTTAAAGTGATGATCTGACTATGTCACTTCCCAACTCAATAAACTCCAGTGGTTCCCTCTCACTGCAGGATCAAATACAAAATCTTCTGCTTAGCCATAAAAGTCCATCATAAACTAGCCCTTTCTCCACCTTCCCAGTCTTCTTACATTTTATATCTCTCCCCACCATATACTTACAATCTAGTGTCAGTGGCCTCTGAGCTGTTCTATGATCAAATTACCCTACCTCTCAGCTCTAGGCATTTTCTCTGGCTATCCCCTATTCCTAGAAAGCTCTCCTCATTTCTACCCTTAGCTTCCTTCAAGTTCCAAATACAATCCTACCTTCTATAGGAAGACTTTCCCAATTCCTCTATTGCCCATTTATCCTCTCTTTGTGTGTGTGTTTTCTACACACACACACACACACACACACACACACACACACACACAAGTATACACATATAATAATAATGATTATTAGTTATAGCTGAACCTGCCTACAATATATAGGTACCATCCATGTGCATAATATAGGAGTATACTCATCTCTTGTCTTCTGCCTTCTCCTGAGCTGCTTGATTATTCATAGGGCTCAAATGAGGTGGCAGTCAACAAACCTATTCCTTCTGTTGAAATAGAGGACCACAAGAACCTCTCATCTGCCCAGTCTCTACACACTACGATTCCCAATTATTGTTATCCTGCCAATTTATGTAACTTTGCTACCCACATCACTTTTGTTCTGTCAACATTTAGGTCCTTTCAGTATATGCTGCAGTTTAACTTTTGTGTGTGTGTGTGTGTGTGTGTGTGTGTGTGTGTGTGTGTTGTTTCCTCAAAATAAAGTATGAGTTCTTTGTAAATCAAGACTGTTTACCTTTTCCTGTTTGTATCCCTAATTCTTAATATCATCCATAGTTGTTTTTTTCCCTTTTTGTTTGCTTCAGAAGCATGAAGAAGTATATGCACATTGCAAGGTTGAACAAAGCAGTTTTGTGTCTCTGTCAAAAGTGCTCAAGATTAAAGAATATATCATTGTCGTAGATGGTGGAGTAGAAACAGCTCGTCCAAGCCACTCTGCCCCCAGATTCCCCGCAAAATATGTAAAATGGGACTCTGAACAACTTCTGGAGCCCCAGCACCCACAGAACGACACAGAGAAGCTAACCTCCCGCTGAGGACAGCCCAGCAGCCCTGCAGGAAGGACCAGCTCACCGGTCTAGGACCTGGCAAGGCACAGCACTCAGAGCGCGGGGAGCCGAGCCAAGCCCAGGTCCACATGAGCCGAGGTTTTAGCCCCAGGGCAGCAGGGCCAACAGCCAGCTGGAGAGACCCCAGAACACCAGGAGCTGTGGCGACTCCAGAATTATCAACATAGACATGCCTAGGACAAAGTAAGAGGCTAGTGTCCTATGGACTTTGGAACCGGTATTTAGGGAATGCGTCGGCTCCCTCCCCTGGGGGCTAGAAGCCACTGAGGAGACACGCCATTTTGTAGTTTTCACAGGCAGCTCCAGCTCCCAGCCTGCAAATCGTAGGGAGATCCAGTGATCAGCCTTGGGGGGGTAGTCGCTCTTGCTTTAACCTCCCTGGATCTGGATTGTGATCTAGGGTGGAAGTTGTGGGTGGGTTTACAGCTTGCCAGAAACGGAAGTTGCCCCCCACACATTCGGGATGAAAATTCCTCTATCTGGCCTTAAAGCCATAGTGTGGCAACAAGCCCAAAAGTCAAGTAATTAAGTGGCAATATGCCAAGGCAAAGGAAACAGAAAACTGCAACCCTAGACTCCTATTTTGGGGGCATAGAGCGGGAAAAGGACTGTGAGGTCAGAAGTCCTGCTCCAAAAGCCCCAGGGGAAAACATGAGCGGGTTGCAGGCCATAGAGGACCTTAAGAAGGACTTTAAAAATCAAATAAGAGAAGTGGAACAAAAACTGGAAAGAGAAATGAGAAGGATCCAGGAAAAGTATGAAATGAGGGTCAACAGCCTGACTGAGGAAAACAACACCTTAAAAAATAGACTAACTCAAATGGCAAAGGAGGCCCAAAAGGGCAATGAGGAGAAGAATGCCTTAAAAAGTCGAATTTGCCAGGTGGAAAAAGAATCTCAAAAGTTCACTGAGGAGATTCATTCCTTCAGAGTTAGACTGGAGCAAATGGAAGCTAATGACTTTATGAGAAATCAAGATGCTGTTAAGCAGATCCAAACAAATGAAAGAGTAGAAGGCAATGTGAAATATCTCATGGGAAAAACCACTGACCTGGAAAATAGATCCAGGAGAGACAATTTAAAAATTATTGGACTACCTGAAAGCCATGATCAAAGAAAGAACCTAGAAATCACCCTTCAAGAAATTCTCAAGGAAAATTGCCCTGATGTTTTAGATCCAGAGGGCAAAATAGAGGTTGAAAGAATCCATAGATCACCTCCTGAAAAAGATCCCAAAAAGAAAACTCCCAGGAATATTATAGCCAGGTTCCAGAATCCCCAGATCAAGGAGAAAATACTACAAGCAGCCAGGAAGAAACAATTTCAATATTGTGGAAACACAATCAGAATAGCCCAGGACCTGGCAGCTTCTACACTGAGGGATCGAAGGGCATGGAATATGATATTCCAGAGGGCAAAAGAACTGGGAATGAACCCAAGGGTCACCTACCCAGCAAAACTGAGTATTTTGTTTCAGGGGAAAATATGGTCATTCAGTGGAATAGAGGACTTTCAAGCATTCTTGAGGAAAAAACCAGAATTGAATAGAAAATTTGACATCCAGACACAAGAAGGAAGAGATGCCTGAGAAGGTAATCAGGGAAAAGAAATCAAAAGGAACTTATCAAAGTTGAACTATTTACATTCCTATATGGAAAAGCAATAACTGTGACTGATGATATCTTTCTCACTATGAAAATAATGGAAGAAGGGGGTGTGGTCATATGAATACATATGTGAATGTGTATGTATATGGTTACAGTTATATATGGATAGAGGGCATAGGTTGAATTTGTTGGGAAGGGAGAATACTCAAGGGATGAAATTATGAGGTGAGAGAGGAAAGTGGCAAGAGGAGATGGGGAGAGACAGGGTAGGGTAAACTATCTCATGTAGAAGAAGCAAGGGGAAGTGGTTGCAAAGGAGGGGGAGAATAAGGAAGGCTAAAAAGGCAAAACCACATTCACATTGAATTTGGTTCAGGGAGATAATGACATACATACTAAATGGGATATCTCAACCTGCAGCAGGATAGGGGGAAGGGGGATGAGAGGAGGGATGATGGATGGGAGGGCATCCTTGTGGGGAGGGGAGGTTGGAAGTACCCACTATAGAAGAGGGACAGGATCATGTAGGGAATGGACCAGGTGGGGGGTGGGATGAGTGGGAGGGAATTATAAGCAGCCTTGTACAACATATCTACTATGATAATGTTTTGCATAGCTAGACATGTACAACATATACTGAATTACTTATCTCCCAAGAGGGAATGGGTGACAAGGGAGGAAGGAAATGGATCTGAAATTTGAGGTATTAACATTAAATGTTTCAAATATATATAAATACTATTATTAATACTCTTTTGCTTGTAATAGGGAGATAAGATGTGCAGGCATTGGGACACAAAGACTCACCTTCCTCTAATGGAAAAGTCGATGGGGGTATGGGAGAAGGTATGGGAGAGAGCAGATTGGAGGAAGCAATATATTGTGGGACTACTATTCTGGGAGGTTGGGTAGGGGAATAATGGGGGGAAAATGATTATAACTCAAAATCTGACGGAAATGATGTAAAACAGAAGTTAATAAAGCATTTGTTTAAAAAAAAAGAATATATCATTGTCCATTTTTGTTCTCCTTGGTCAAAGGAATCAGGAAAGTATATACAGTAGAAAAGGTACTTAAATTTTCAATCCAAGTTTGTCACTGGCCAGTTATAAGGCCATAGATGAGACATATATCTACTTTCGACTTTAGTTTCTTCAGCTGTAAACTACAGGGTTGGCCAAGATGATGTTAAATTCTGAGTACTCTTTTTATTTGCCTGTCACAAGTTTTTATGCTTCTTGGTCAAAGGAAGGGCAGCTGGCACAATAGAAAGTAAAAGGACTTGACTTGAAGTCAGGAGACCTGTATTTTAATCCCCCCACTTACTAGTTCTATGCTAATAAATAAGTTACTTAACTATGAGCTTCACTTCCCCACCTGAAAAATAGGAATGATGACACCTGCTTATCTCATAGGTTTGTTGTGAAGGAAGTTGTTTGTAAACATAAAACTGCACACATATGGGAGTCAGGATGATGATTCCTGAATCATTCTTTATACAATTAATTTATTTGACTGGAAACAACTATATAGGGCTCTTAATTACGGGAATATCAATTTATCATAAAGTCAAAGCAGATGAGAGGCTCTCAAGTCAATAATGCCCTAGCTAACATACATCCTATTTGACCAATCGATCACTCCCAACATTCTCAATAATTTGCTACCTAATATACACCCTATTTGACTAATCAATCTCTCCCAACATTCTTCAGGGTTCATGTCATCAAGCAACAAGTTAGTTGAGAGAATTTTATTTTTGGCAGATTAGTTAATCACATAGATTTTTTAGCTCTGTTGCCAGGAGGACAATCTAAAAGCTGTCATGGAAATTTCCCTGTACTGTTGACCTCTCCTGCTAAGCCATGTAACAGGTTCAGCTGTATACATAATCTATGAAAGAAAACACATGCTTGGAAACAGAATTAGCTTCTTGATCTGAGGAGTTATGGGAAAAACTATGTGAGGAGAGAGAAAGTTGCAATGTTTCAGGGAAGAGCTACCTAGAACCTTTATTCAGTTTAAGACCTAAAGTCTTAGCTCAAGGGCCACCTTCTAAGCCTTTTCTAAATCCCCCCAATTGCTTGTACACTCCCTTCCCTTTGCTATATTGTGTACATGTTTATATATGCACATATTGTCTCTCCAATTAGAATGAAAGGTCCTTGAAAGCAAGAACTTCTGTCTTTGTATCCTCAGTACTTAGCACTGTGCTAGGCACATAGTAATTGCTTAATAATTCTTGCAACTAAAGTCTTTGGTGGTAAATAATTACTATCAGAAACTGGTGTGAGTCTATTAGTAGAAAGCACATTAAATATACATTACCATCTACTTTGTTACTGTACTTTCAGGACCACGGGACCTTTCTCTAAGACTTATAGCTGAAAGGCCATCTATGTGTTGCTGCCACCTTGAGAGTGCGAATTCCTTGAGAACAAGGACTGGTCTGCTTCTCTATTTGTATGCCTAGAGCTTATCACTGTGCTTTACACATAGTAAGTGCTTAATAAATGCTTTTTCATTCTTTCATTCATTGTTAATTGATATTTTTGGGAAATAGATGGATTCATTAGGAAATGAATTTTTTTCACTAGGAAAAAAATGTTTCCAAGAACCTGAATATTTCCAAGAAGCTGGAAAGAAATATTATAAAAACAACAACAAAAATACCTGTGTGTTATACTTCTTATGAGATAAACATACCAAATTCATTCCAATAAGTATCTGTTGAATGTCTACTATATGCCTAGAGCTATGTTAGAAGCCATAAAGCTACAAAATCCCTATTCTTTAATCTTGAGCACTTTTGACAGAGACACAAAACTGCTTTGTTCAACCTTGCAATAGGTTGAAGTAATAGGCTTATCTATGCTAAACTCTAAGATAACACAAAGTTGTTCTGATAACAGGTACTTCACCTATGGACAGGATAGAAGTGCTGACTATAGTTCACCTACATAGTAGGAAGTATTATAAGAACTGATGAGTTGCTTTTTTGTCTACAAGCTTAGTGACAGGGCAGGTATACTTGTATCCTGAAAGATATCTTTGAAAGAATGCATTTTCATAGGACTAGAGAATATGCCTAGTCTCAAACTAAAAAACAAAACAAAACAAAAACTATTTGTATTTAATGTGCATCTTCTATTGAGTGGGTTCTTTGACCGGAACTTAGAAACTTGGGTTATTGGCCCAGGATCTTGTGTATGATTCCTTAGGTGAGTGGGCGTTCATTCTGCAGCCTTGGTCTTCTGTCTCTATGTGGTTATTAGTGGGAATTCAACTGAGGGGGAGGATATTGCTTTACTAATCAGTGATGAAACTTGACCCATGGACTATCTTGGGGGTAGAATAAATCTGAGACTCCACTTTCCATAGAAGAAGGAATTAATTATGGGGGAGGGTACCACTGACATGAAAATCCTCAATTTCTACTTTCTAGTTGTACACTTAACATTTTAAATTAGAGTAACAGCTAAAAGAAAAAAGAAAAATGTTTTCTGAGTATACTCGTTAACTCAATCATGATAAACTCCACTTATTCACAAATATGTTTATACTTTCCATATTTTTATGCTATTTCTTCCCCCTCTCTAACTTTCCCTTTTCCTCTTCTCTCATATTCTAAGTTTGCAGAACTCTTGGTGAGAAAATTTCCTAAACCAGTACAAATCAGCAACTGTTCCACAACTTAATAGTTTTAAGAAAGTTTCTGGGGGGTGGAGGGTGTTTAACTGTGTTTAACATACTAGTGTTTAACAAACCCATCCCCAGTACTTTCTATCATTCAATTAAACAACACACAGTTATTCTGACTCCTAGCAATCTACTCTCACACAAAAGAGAAGCAGCTGCATTTTTGGCTAAGATTCCCCCTAGTCTTGATGTCTCTTACATCTGCATTTTGTAATCCCCCATTTTCTAAAAAGGGACAGATCTTTTTTTTTTTTCAACATTTTAAAGCCAAACTAAACAGAATCTGTTTTAAACAAACTTGTAGTTAGAGTGGTTTCCTCATGAAAGTAGTCTTCCACTTAGGCTTAAAACAAACAACAACAAAAACCCACAACTATTTGATTCAACAAAATATTGGCCAGTTTACAAGCTTTCTCCTGATTCTTCCCACACTTAGAAGTTTAAGTACAATTAGAGCAGAGAACATACAGTGTTATATGGCTCATTTTGGTTTCTATTTAAATCCTCTCTTCTTCATTGCCATTATTTTGGGGGGAAGATGAGAGTGTAGAAGGGTTGCCACCTACTGTTATATGTTTCAGGTCTTGAGAGACTAAGGTAATTGAATCAGTAAGATAGGTTATCTCGTAAAGGCAAACACAAAAGTCAAAATCCTTGTGTTCACATGTAAACACACACACATCTAGCTTTAGCTAGAGGAGGCAGCACTCCAATAACCTATTTATAACAATTTAATGAATTCCCTTAATATAACCTGCTCTTCTACTTAATTCTTTACACATTTGTCAATACTTATCTGCATATAGAGAATTATCTTTTTTCTCTTTATACTGTAATCTTCATTGAAGTTCAGGACTATATTGCTAATGTACTAGAAAACATTAACCTCATTAGTCCTCAAGGCTAAATAAATGATATTGACTACATCAGATAAAATTTTTTAAAAAGTTAAAAAAATAAAAAGAATATGCTAAGTTGAAAGTTAACACAGTTTCTAGCACAAAGCAATTTTAACTTTAATAAGGACAAATGTACATATCTATATAGGAGAGATGTGGCAATATCAGTCTTCTACTACCTACTCATTTAACTTAGGAGCTAGATAGTTTTGTCTTTAAAAAAAAAAGTAATCATATTCAAATCTGTGGATTAAAAAAGGAAAAAGTATTATTACAAAACGGTTTTCACTGATAATAATTGTAGTGTAACAAATATATTGATAATGAACTCAATACCTTGAGGAAATTGTCTGTCTTGGAGTAAAAAAAAAAAATATCAAACTATATATTTGTGTGTATTATATCTGCATATATATATATAAACACCTATATAGATATACATAGACATTTACACATACATATAATATATATCTAGACACACACATACATATACATACACACCAAATTCTAGTTATATAGCTAGACATATAACTACTAACTTTAAGATAGCATGAAAAATGTCAGGACCTTCTTCTGGGAGAATCAGATACTAACACCATGGTATTAACAATCTACTTAAAAAAAAACAAAAACAAAAAATGCTTAGACAACTGTACAATAATACTTGAATTACATGGACCATGCCAGAGAGTGAACAAACCATATGAATTGGAAACATTTTGAAGAAGAGAAACAGGCTTCAGAGGAAAGAATGCAAAAGCTAAGAAAGACTTGTCACACTTGATTCAGGGCATATATTCTCATATCCATTTATTTCACTCTTTCATTTAGGAATATATCTATCATGGAAACAAGCTAGACTTTCTCCATAGATATGTTTTTTTTGCTTTTTGCAAAGATGAAATTCTAAGCCAGTAAAAAGAGCCAAATAGGTGAGGCAGGAATGCAGCATAATTATTGCTAAAGGGAGGCTATCTTACCATACAGGTATCTAAGTCTTCCAAGCGTTCTATCTCAGTCAACTCTTCCACAGTGATGATGGAGCGTTTAACTGGCTTTTCCTCAGCCAATTCAATCTCCAAGGACTCTTGATGTGGAAGCAGTTTGCCTCTCCTGGTAAAATGGTCAGCCTAAGGAGAGAGGAAAACATGTCAAAAAATGCACAGGGTGAGGCTGAAAGATGAGGAACAAGAAAATTTGGCTATCTGTACACTTGCAGGTGTCATCCACTAGATGGCACAATAAAGGAGCAAGGTTGGCAGATAGTTATGAATAAATATCCCTATATTAAAGATAAGTAGGTTTTTCCTTTTGCCATCCCCATATCTCCCATGGGAAGAATACAAATGCTATTTCTCTTCCCAGTGATTTTATTAGGAACCTGTTGTGAGGCAATTTATCTCTATGCTGAGTACTGAAAAAGTGTTGACTGAGGGAAAAAAAATGACCTCAACTCTCATTTCAATAAAGCAAGATGTGAATGGAAGAAAATCACTAGCAACTCTTGTTTTAACTACTTTTGGTTCACAAACTACTTGTTGGTTTTAATTAATTCATGTTAAGAATGTAATCTGAGATACGCACCATGAATTGCAAGTATTCTGTTTTGGTTCAATGTGCTAAATGTGTAATCAGTAGGATTACACAGTAGGATTAAACAGTAGGATGTGGAAGATGTTGTGGCAAGAAATATGCACTAGCACTGAACTGATCTTTAGAATAAAGTTAAAACTAGTCTATTCTATGGACTTTTGAGGTGAAAAGAGAGGAAAACAATTTCAAACCAATTTTTGGGTACTTTGGGATAAGGTAGAGAGAATTTCACAGCTTTCCAAACTTCAACAACTAAGTTTCAGTTTGAAATTATTTAACTGTATTACAGTAATTATGCTTTCCCCAGTAATCCTCCAAACCCAGAAGCACATTAAATTGAAACTCAAGAAAGTGAGAATGTTCCCAAAGAATCATTTTTCAATGAGGTAAAAAAGAAAAAGAAAAAGAAAAAGAAAAATGTTTCTGAACTGTTATATCTCTACCCAGTGCCAAAACACACATATGAAAAAAGACAAACTACCAAAATTCAACATGAAAAGTAAAAAGTGCAGTCAAACACTTAGATGCCACAGTGTGAAATATCCAGTGTTACAGAGAGTGTATTTTTCATCTGCATGTTTGGTTGATATATGATTTGTGTCATAAATAAATTTTGAGGTTGCTTTGGAAGGGTAACATACACACCCATACCACCTTAAAACCTGCTTCTCATGAGTGTGTTGCTTGTTTATTCTTTGCTTATGGAGAATCAAAGATTCAACTGGAAAGGTCAAATAGTAAATATTCTTATTCATCATAGGTTGAACTGTACCCCCCCCCCATTTTGATTCATTTTTTCTCACTAGAAAATAAATGTAATATATCTCCCCTAGAGTTTTGTGTTTGGTAATCTTTATCTTCTTACACAAAATCCTATGGCCTGATCCTTTCCTATCCCCCAACAGTTACACTATTCCATACTGAGAGTGTTGGTTCATAATCAGCTCTTATGTATACAGTTGGAATTTCTTCACCAGAAGAAACTTTTCCTATAACTCATAACTCGAAAGGAAGGTTTCCACTTCATTATATTATCTTTAGTATTCAAGTGTCAGGCTATAACCACAGTTGTTAAACCTTCAACTTTGCCTCAGGGGATTCTCTGAGCTCCAAGGCAGTGACACAAAATTTTTGAAATATCATCTCTCATATGTCCTAATATTGGAAGTAAAATCCTTTACTTTGCTATGAACTTTAGTTTCTACATAAATGAAACTTAGATTTCTACCATCTCTTAATGTCCCACTCAGAAGTCAGCAGCTATCTCTCCTTTGAATGTGCCCATTTTCTTTTCACATCTAAATATTTTATCTTCCTCCCTACTTTAAAGTATAGCCTATTCTTAAATATCCACGTGTAGTACAAGATGAGCAAAGCTTAATGAAATTAAGATGACTAGGGTGATTTCTAGCTTTGGTCATGCGTTACCAAACATTTTGATTTAGCTTACTAACAAATAACAGTAACTCTGGGTTTGGTTTAATTTCCTCTTTTCCCTCCCTACAGTCTAATAAAGGCATTAGCAATCAATGGAAGAGCCAGAAAGCAGATAGCAGGAAGAAAATAAAAGCCTGGATAATTCAAAAACTGGATAGCATGATTTGGGACTGCATAATTCATAAGCTGAATAAGATGACTTAGCAGTATTATGAAGGAGAGGAAGAAAGTGTATCTACAAAGCTATAAAGAAGCTAAAAAGTATTGTAAGATCATTTTGTAACCATGTGTATTTTCAGCTCAAAATTCTGCCAGCACTCACCAACTTATGATGGCAGTGTGAAAGGGCATCCAAGATTTCATCTACAATTCGGTCAGAGAGGAAAGAGGCCACTGTCAGCTTCACTTCACTGTGTGAAAGAGGAAAAGAAGGATAAATAATCATTTTAATTAGTACAAGGGAACTCCCTTTCAGTTTTGATTCTGGGCTGATATGATCAGCAATGACCCAGTTACCATCTCTGAAAATGCAATATAAGAATGCATGAGCAGAGCAAGGGACTTCTAAAAATAATCCTTAAATACTGCAATAAACAGAAAAGTAAGATACTTTCTTTACCAATTTCAACCTGCCTTTGCAATGTAAAAACTCAAGATCTAATGTCAGAAATAAAAAACATCTGGTTAAAGGCAAACATAATAGGGACCATATGTTCAATTTGCTGAGGAACAATTCATCCATTGACAAGAGTGAAAACAAACTGGGTCTGGAATAAATTAAGAAAATCTAGTCTGGTTTTGTTAAGCCTCGGTTATTACCTTAATACCCACACTCCTTCCTGGTCTCTGTTTTGCTCAGTTTTCCAAAATAAATGATACCGTATTCCACCTCTGCTAATCTTGGCCATCTTGCACACCTGTGTTGGGGGGCATTTCCAAAGACCGACTCAGTCTAGAACTGAGTGTTCCCCTTCTGGCCTTTGCTACTAGTTTGCTGTGCAGACCAGGGTAGGTCACTTCAGTTTTCTGGACGTTAGTTTTCTCTTTAAAAAGAGAGGTTTGGGGGATATAGACCCCTTCTTGTCTTAGTAGTAGGCACCAACATTTTGTACCCCAGGTCTAAAAAGCACTAATGTTCTATTTCAGTGGCTCTCTTGTTTTCTGTCCTCTGGAGGAAGGCTCAGAAGCATCAGAGCATGGCTTGTGTGTTCCAGTAACAAGGAAGCTTAATCCCTTTAATTCCCGTTGGACGGCTGATAATTTAGGTAGCGGTTTCACAGTTTAGCCTTTATGAGGAATATACATCCATGAGTGTTTTCAGTTGTGAATGATCCTATACATTCACAGATGTGAACCCATGTGGTAGACCCAAACCCCAATACCACTGATTAAATTCAGCTAGCTTGTAAAATCAATAGAGTTTCAGTCTTCCTAGCAAGGGAAAGGAGATACCACAACAATAATAATAATAGTATCATATTATAAAACTAAAATGGAACACAACCATGCTCAATCAGGCAAAAACATCTTCTAACCCAAGGCAATAATGAAAACAAAGACATTTAGGCCTTGTAAGTTCTTTGGCAGTGCACAGGGAGAGAACTGAAAGCATTAACTCATTGATGTTTTAGATTAAGTTATTCCAGGCTAAGGATTAAATTAAAAAACAAAGGCTTCATTAAGTACCCCAGTAAGGTCTTTATGTTTACTTTGTCATACCTTTGGCCATTTTCTCCTCAGCACATGGGGATAACCCACATAAAAAAAAAAAAAAGAAAGCTTTTCATTTTTTTGACTAAGGTAAAAAGAATTTGGTTCCTTCCGGTGGCAGTGCTAAAAAAAGGAAATTCTGTAAGAAATGGGTATGTATGCATGCCTCAGAAATTATTCTTCTACTAGGTGGGACACTGAATTTATCATTTACTTGCCTCAGCAAGCCCTAGCTTGTAAGGCTTTAAAGGAAATTGGATCAAGACAATGTGTGTGTTAGACTTATGCACAAAATAAAAATGGGATTCAAGTCATAGTTTTAGAGGTGGAAGGGACCTCAAAGACCATGTAGTCTAGAAGTTCCCAAATTTCTTCGGCCTACTGCCCCCTTTTCAAAAAAAATCTCTTCTTTCCTTATGTTTCCACAGCTCTCTTATTTTCTTTTTTTTTCTTTTTGGAGGGCAATTGGGGTTAAGTAACTTGCCCAAGGTCACATGGCTAGGTTTTTTTTTTTTTGTTTGTGTGTGCGTTAAGTTCCTGAGGCCGGATCCGAACTCAGGTCCTTCTGACTCCAGGGCCGACGACGCTCTACTCACTGCACCACCTAGCCGCCCCAAGCCCTCTTATTTTCAATGCCCCCCAGTTGCACTTAAGGCTACCACCACCCACCTGGATCATTCCAACACCCCCAGGTGTGATATCAACCACTTTGGGAACCTGTTAGTCCAACACGTATTTTACAGATGAAGAAACAGATGCCCATGTAAGTTAAGAGACTATCCAAAGTCATAGAGGAAGTGAACCTCAAAGATAAGAATTGAACTGTGATCCCCTGACTCCAGAGAGTTCCCCCCACTATATCATCCTGCTTCCCAATCTTGGTAAGACTAAGAATCCGAAAACATCACATAATGGACATAATAAAGTTGTTGTTACACCTCAATTGGCTTATCATTTCATTTTTTTTGTTAGTTCCACAACTTTATAAAGATTTGATTGATTTTAAACAGATTTTAAACTTTGCATTCTACTAAAAGTAATGAATATATAACATTCAGTATACCCACACTGGAGTGGGTGTTTTATTGGAGGTTTAAAAGTCTTGAAGATTTTGAGTCTTGAAAAAAAATGGTGGTAATAAAAAATTTTAATCGCATATTCTTTTTTTTTTTTTGGAGGGTGGAAGGCAGGGCAATTGGGGTTAAGTGACTTGTCCAGTCACATGGCTATAATGGTATATTCTTAGTAATTTTTGAGGGATTTCATTGACATATTGTTGAGTGAATCAGTAATTAGTCTATAGTTCCACACAGGCCTTTGAATCTCTCCCCTTTAAAAAAATCCCTTCAGTGATGTTGGTCAATTTCTTTCCTGTTTACAATTAGGCATCACAGAAAGTCATTGAAAGCAGCATATTAAATGTTGGACATTTTCATAACTGCATAATTATTGTTTCCTCCAAATTGGATTGTTTAAATTTACAAATACAGTTATCCCTTCCACATTGTGACTTTCCCCAGTGTGGTTTTAATATATCTTGGGTCGGCATAAGAAATTAAATGGGAATCTGGGGGGAATTTTGCAAACTGTAGTTGACATGCAAAGGCCAGCAGATGATACAGAACATCTGACCAAATACTTAACCCAAATTTTACAATAAGGTACTGTAAACACCCCATAAAAGAAAATATTCAGGCCTCTTCTCTGGTATGAAGGGACACCAAAAAATTTTATGCGGATTTTCTAAATCTTAGGGGCATTGCGCCCTTAAATACACATGTGGAGCCCACATCATGTGCATAGCCTCAACGATTGAAGGCTAGAATAGCCTGGTGCGCTAGAAACCATACCAGAGACCTAGACTCAAATTCTGGAACATGGGACCACTAACAGGTCTTTAAACTTTTCTGAACCACAATTTCCACATTTGCAAAATGAAGTTAATAATATAAATGAAGTTAATAATAGGGACTGTCAACCTCACAGAACTGTTATGTGGAAAAGATTTAAAGCACTGTAGAAATTTGACATTATTAATCAGTTGTGACCTTTTTTGCCCCGCTATGTCCCTGTGGTGATGTAATTGCTTGTTAGTTCATCATCAGACCAACTAAATGGGATCAGGAAGGAAAGGCAGGAAGACATAATAGAAAGAGTGAGAGGCCTGGGTTCAAATCTGACCTCTAATACCATATGAACATAGGCAAATGACTGAACTTCTCTGATTCTCAGTTTTTCTACCTGCAAAATGGGAATAAGAATAAGTGGGGCAGCTAGGTGGAGCAGTGAATAGAGCACTGCCCTGGAGTCTGGAGGACCTGAGTTCAAATAGCTCCAGACACTTAACACTTACTAGCTGTGTGCCCTTGGGCAAGTCGATTAACCTCAATTGCCCTGCCTTTCCCCCTCTTAAAAAAAGACCAAAAAGGAAAAAAAAGAATACTTAAAGTATGGGGTTCACAGGTGACTGTTAAGGACCAAGATAATAGACATAGAAAGTCCTACATAAAGGTCAGTTATCACTAGAATAAAACCAAAAGTCTGTCAATTTTGGATCTTTTTTGTAGTCTTATAAAAGGATTAGTAGTGAAGTTTGTAATTAAGGACAAAAAGTCATGTTATTAAATTACCTGGGTTTAAGCAATCTATGCTTTTCATTGACCATTACCTCCTTAACAAAGATTTAACTAAGATTAACAAAGATCTTAAGTAAGAATTAATTGGGATCAGATTGTAATCACCAGAGTATTTTAGTAAACAACTTGAAGAAGGTCTGTGGTGACTGCAAATACTAAATGAGAATGTCTTTGTAAGAACTGCTTTTAAAATAAGCTTCTAAATTTCCAAAGGGAAACTTGTGTAAATTCCCAGAAAGGTCATCTTAGCATATATGTAATGTCACAAGTCACTTAATACTATGCATGTACTGATAGAGCTGAAAGGCCACACTAAAACTGTAGTGGGATTCTATCCATTTTTATATCTTTTATATCTACTATTTCAATCTCTGATGATTGGTACTCCTCAGGCTAATGATTTATGAAGGCAAAATGTTAAGAGATCATAAACAGCAAATATGGCATACTTGTGTGTGAAAATCAAAATTCAAAAGAACAGATAAAGGCAAATCTAAAAGTGATACAGAGATTTATGTAATTTTCCTCTTTGGAAAATGCACAAGATTTATATTTTTTTGTCAAACAATATAAGTATCCACACTGGACCTATTAATCAGATCCAAGAGCTATATGTGTGTGCATACACACACATACACACTTACATACACACACACATACAATGATACATAAATGTATATATACACACATGTGCATATATCTAATGTGCATTATATATACAATGAGCAATGAAATACACACAACACATATATGCACATATACACGTGTATATAATATGCATTAAATAGACAATAAGATATGCACACAATATATACAGCAATGCACATATATATGCATATACACACATTTATACATATGTAATATGTATTAGATATACAATGAGCAATGAAATATTTCTTTGTGTGTGCATATATGTGTGTGAATATGTACAAACACACACACATATATATATACAGACAGACAAATATCTTATTGCTCATTGTACATAGAGAAATGAGAAATTGTACATTCTAATTATCAGAATTTTCAACCAACCTAATTTTGTTAAGAATATCAATTCCAGACTGCTCCAATAGGACATTTTTAACAAAGGTGCGTGGAATGGAAATCTTTTCAGTGCTGGCATGAATCAGGTCTTGTCGGATGTTGGCCTTTTTCATCACATTGGGACAAAGATCCTCAGCAGCATCTACCATGGATTCAAGTAGTGCCTACAATGAAGCAAAATACAGGGGAAAGACATCAAGACACCATAAGTATGCACCACACCAGGACTTTCATAAGACTGAAAAGTCATTATGTGTGACTGTGAAGACTTCTGATAGTAGCTACATGCCTGAAAGTCACAGATGAAGAAGATAATGGAATCCTGCTATGTGAAGTATTAATCTGGGCGTCCTCACTGTGCCTGTTACTTCCAAATGGTCACTGATCGCATATAACCAGATTAAATCTGACACGTGCTAGGAATAAACAAGCTATAGGCATTTTAAAACAGCTGTCAGTTGTACTTCATGACAGAAAGTATTAAAAATGTTAAAAGCAATATTCAACCCATAAGTTAGCACTTTCAAGGCTTTTCTCCAGGACATTTTGAAAGCAGTATTCTGGAAATAAGTACAGAAGGCATAATGGTGGTTTTAGATCTTTTGAGATAGGACTCTCATGGAAATACAACATTGCAGCAAGGTAAGTTAAATCATTCTTTTTTATTTTTAATTTTTTGCTTTTTGGAGGGGGGAAGGCAGGGCAATTTGGGTTAAGTGACTTGTCCAAGGTCACACAGCTGGTAAGTGTTAGTTAAATCATTCTTTACCTGTGGCCAGATGGCTTCACAAAAAATGAAAAATTGCTTGCAAATTCGTGATTTATAAACGAACATCCCTAGGTAGCAAGTAAAACAGAATTCCAGGAACTTGGATTCTCACCTTTATCATAAGTTTATTTTATACAATGAAAGGCTTAAAAATCTAAATTCTACTTTCTTATAAAATAGAAATACCCCTGAAAGAAATCAAGACATTATTCCAAGAAGCTCAATCTTCCTAACAAAGAAGAAAAGAAAAAGCTAGGGCTTTTTGTTTGTTCTTAGCACATTCCACTTGGGACCAAATATTAGAGAATATCTTTAGGAAGATAAAAAAATCATACTACTTTGGAATAACTTCATGACAACCTCTTTGGATTTATGTTTTACAGCCACAGGATTCAGAATTGGAAGAACATTTAGAGATTTCTTAAAAGTCAACGGGATGATGTGAGGCGACTAGGTGGTGCAGCGAATAGAGTACCAGCCCTGGAGTCAAGAGGACCTGAGTTCAAATTCAGTCTCAGACACTTGACACTTGCCAGCCATGTGACCTTGGGCAAGTTACTCAACCCCAGTTGCCTTGCCTTCCCCCCTCTAAAATGCAAAAAGAAAAAAGAAAAAAAAGTCAACAGGATGATTTAATAGATAGATCTAGAGTCAGGAAGACTGGAGTTTAACTTCTGGCTCAGGTATTTAATGGGTAAATGATTTAACCTGTATTTACCTCAACTTCCTCATCTGTAAAAGGAGGACAATATTTGCACCTATCTCCCAGGGCTGTTATAAGGATAAAATAGACAATATTTGTAAAGCGCTTTGCAAATCTTAAAGAACTACAGAAATTCCAGCTATAATCACCATAATCATCACTCCCCTGCCCCTACCATCATCACTACCACCACCATCATTAGTCCCTGAAAGGATGAGTAACTTGTCCAAGGTCCTAAAAGGTGGCAAATAACTGAGCCAGGACTAAAACCTAGACTCTATGACTGCAATTTTATTGCTCTTGCAATTGTCTCACGCCTTTCCAGTCTAATGCCTTTCTAAAAACTTTCCATGGAAGACAGTGATTGCAAAGGGAGTGGGGTATGGTGGAAAAAAGTAGCTTAAGTTTCTTTCTGCCAACAGTTTTGCTATTAGTTGGCTGCATGATCTTGAGCCACTTAATGTCTCAGACTCATGTTGTTCATTCTTAAAACTAAAGGGTGATTTAGACTAGATCATTTCAGATCATTTAGGTCAGATCATTCAGATCATAAAAGGTCCTTTTTAGCTATGACTGGCTGTATGACTAGGATGTAATATATAGGCACTCCTACAAAAGGCACTCAAAATTAAATTAATGAATATGTATTTATACTCTCCTCCTCTTTCCAGGCTTGACACTATGGAGAACAAGTTCTACTCCATGCCATCTTTTGCTACCAAATCCCTCCCACCTTGGTCTTATCACCAATCACTACAGCAAGGTAACTTTGTTCTCTTTTTCCCCCCTCTTTTCTTTAATATTTTATTATTCCCTAGTTACCTGTAAAAACAATTTCTAACAATCATTTTTAAACCTTTGAATTCCAAACCCTCTCCATCTTCCCTCCCTCCCTTCATTTAGAAAGCAAACAATTCAATATAAGTTATACGTGTGTAGTCATGCTAAACATTTCCATTAAGTCATGTTGTGAAAGAAAACAGACCAAAAACAAAACCTTAAGAAAAAAAAAAAGAAGGGCGGCTAGGTGGCGCAGTGAGTAGAGCGCCGGCCCTGGAGTCAGAAGGACCTGAGTTCGGATCCGGTCTCAGACACTTAACCCACACAAACAAAAACCTAGACGTGTGACCTTGGGCAACTTAACCCCAATTGCCCTAAAAGGGGCGGCTAGGTGCCCCCAGTGAGTAAGAGCGCCGGCCTCGGAGTTGGGATGACCCGAGATCAAATGTGGCCTCAGAAAATGAGCACCCACACATGAATAATGACTAGCCATGTAACCTTGAGCAAGTTACTTAACCCCAATTGCTTAAAAAAAAAAAAGAAAAGAAAAAAAAAGAAATCAGTTCTTTCTCTGGGGACGGAAAGCATTTTTCATCATAAGTCCTACAGAGTTGTCTTGGATCATTGTATTCTTCATGCTCTTTCTTATTAAATTCTCTACCCCATTCACCACATCAGTTGTTCCAAAACCTTTTCCCCTCTCCTTACACTCATACTATACTCTCTTCACCCACTTTACAGCTATGAACCTCCAGTCAAACTTCAGTGGAAAAATGAGGGCATTTGCTGAGAGCTCCCTCCCCTCTCCTCCTTTAACAACATCCCAAACCATATCCGGCTTCACTCCAGGCTTGGATGGTATTCTTTTTGGTTCTTGCTCCTGCCTATCTTCTCCAGCAGATTGCCTCCACTGTCTTCTCACTCTCTCTAATCTTCAACTTCTTATCTACTTATTCCTTCTCTGCTGCCTATAGCTGCTATTGCAAACCATCCTCAAAAAAAAACCCTCACTTGCCCCAACATTCTCAAGACCCTTCCTTCCTCAGCTAAACTCTTTGAAAAAATTATTGACATTTCCTCTCTTCTAAATCTTTAGCAACCTGGCTTCCCATCTTATCATTCAATTGAAAATGTTTTCTCCAAAGTTATCCTCATCACTTGTAGTTACAAAATCAAATGTTTTGCCCCTCAATCTCCAGATTTGTTGATCACCTCCTCTTAGGCGTTCTTTCCTTTCTAGGTTTTTGTGACTCCTCTATTGTCTTCCTATCTTTCTGAACATCCCTCAAACTCCTTTGCTGAAATCCTCATCAATTTCATGCTCTCTAACTGTTGGAAGTTCTCCATTGTTCTGTCCTGGACTCTTTTTCTCAACATTCTCTCAAGGGGATCTCATCAGCTCCCATGGATTAAACTATCAGCTAGCTGTACTCTAACAATTCCCAGATTTATATATCCAGCCTAAGTCTCTCCTCTGAGCCCCAGTTTCATAACATCAATTGGACATTCTCAACTGGATGTCTTGTAGGCATCTCAAACTCAACACATCCCAAATTGAATTCTCCTTCCAGACACACTCCTCTTCTCAACTTCTCTATTGTATAAAAACTACCACTACCCTCCCAGTGACCCAGATTCAAAACCTTCATGTCTTCCTTGATTACTTCATCTCATTTATTCCATACAACCAATTAATTGCCAAATTTTTTCCTTTCCATCTCTACAACACCTCTTGTTTCTGACTTCTTCCCTCCATTCACAAAGCCACTATCCTAGTTCAGGGCTTCATCTCCTCCCTAGTCTCCATCCCTTAAGTCTCTTCCCCAATCTGGTCCATCTTTTTTTTTATATCTGCCAAAGTGATATTCCAAAGTGACAATGTCCCCTCCCAGATACTAGTGGCTACTTATGACCTCTAAGATACACTCTTCTTTGGAGCTTATAAAACTCATAACTTGGTCCCTTACTATCTTTGCCATCTTCTTACACATTACTCCCACATACTAGCCCACTTGTTATTTCATACAAATCCTTGTTTCCTTTTTCCCTGACTTTTCACTTGTTTTTTTTTTTCACTTGTTCAGATTCCCTGAACTGACTTTCTTCTGAATGAACCTGGTCATAATCCCTTTAGCTGTAACACTTTTCCCATAAGGTAACCTTCCATCTACTCTGTATGTAGCTTATATGTGCGCGCGTGCGCGCACACACACACACACACACACACACACACACACATTTCTCTTCTACTAGATCATAAAATAATCAAGGGCAGGGACTGTTTTTCTTCTTTCTTTGTAACTCAGTGCTTAGCAAAGTGTCCAACAGAGTAAGAACTTAATAAGTACCTGGAGTTTAATTAGTTGTAGGCAAGTATCTGAGTTGATTACATGGCTTACACAGGGTGTCTCAAAAGTCTTAGTACAGTCCCTGTCCACTACCCTGGGAAATGAATGGCGATACTGAGCTGCTACTCTAAGTTTATAAGGACTCTCCCTCTTTTTCTAAAGAGGTAAAGAACCTGTTGCTGCCTCTAGGGGAATAATCCTTTTTCTAACACCCTGTTGATCTCAATCCAATGCTGATACAGGTTGGAACCTGCAATTACAGGCGTGGCAGAAGGCAAGAGGAAGTAGGGAAAGGAAGTCGAAACCCTGAAGTCATTTGTCCCTCTTCTAGCATTCCTGCCTAAGGACCAGTCTAACAGGTAGCATTTTTACTTTTGGAGCAATTTCCAGGAGAGTAAATGGTGGAACTGAAATTCCTAATTCCTGATATGGAATCAGGAAATGTGGGGTTTGAACTCCAGCTAATAAGGATATCTAAACCTAACAGGACTGTTGTGAGCAAACCTTTTGTAAACCTTATAGTATTAAAAACATATAATCAGTTGATAACTCATCCACTTCATACTCCACCAAAGGCCTTGTCTCGATGTTCACTCTAAAGGCCAGCTGCTATGAGGCAGGGGTTCATGGAGAAAGAACTTTCTTGAAGATAGAGAAGAACATGTCTTCTGCATTTTGTAGAACAAAAGACTACCAGAGCTCACTCCTTCCAATGTGCCTTTGCCTTGTGAAAAAAATATAAGATATACGAGATAACCTTTCTAATGTTCTGTATGTTTCCCGGGGTTATTATTTAAAAATCAGAGGAATATATCTAAAGATTTGTGTAGCTATAAGTGAGAAGTTGCAACAAAGAGCATTCTATTCTGAAGAAAGAAAAGGTGGAGCAGAAACCACATTTGCAGGTAAGAGATAACATTGGAAATGGAAGGAAACACAAAGTCAATCCTCAGATCCCTCAGAAGTATTTCATCTCTCCAATGGCCTTTCAGACATCACAACCTGAATGTCCAGTAGACATCTTAAACTCAACATGTCAAAGATGGAACTCAATATATTTTCCCCTAACTGCACCAACCTCCTTTCCCTGTTAGTGTAGAGGACAACACAATATTCCTAGTCCCCCAGGCTCACAATCTAAGTTATCATCTTCAACTCCTCACCATCTCTCACCCTCCATATCCATCTCTCACCCTCCATATCCAATTGCCAAGGTCTGCTGGTTTTATCTTTGTAACATTTCTCAAATATGGACCATAACTCCAAATGTAAGACATAGAGTCAAGGAGATTTGCATTTGAATCTTCCCTCAGATTCTTCCTATCTGTGAGACCCTACACAAGTCATTCCCCTTTGCCTCAATTTCCTCTTCTATAAAATGTGGATAATAAAGGTAATAAGTTTATAGGGTTTTGTGGGGATCAAATGAGTTAATATATATAATATGCTTTGCAAAAATGAAAGGGCTACTTAAGTCCTAACTATTATTATCATAAGTCAAGTTCATTTCCAATTCAATTCAGTTAAATAAGCATCTATTAATAACCTGCTATGCGCAAGGTACTGTGTTACGGTAGGTGTTAGGGACACAAAGAATGGACTCAATTAAAAGTCTGATAATTAGATTTATTTTGTCTGGCTTGAATTGTCATTAATGGATTTGATAAACTATCCATTTCCTGACTAGGAAAGCTCCTGAGAATTGTGTCATACTTAGTAATGAAAATGGTTTAATATCTTAACACTAACATTTGCCACTATATAGTCCAACATATTTGGAAAAAGTCGGTGACTTTTACCTTATCCATTTAAAAATACACACACACACACACACACACACACACACACACATACACACAAGTACTCCACACTGAAGTATTTTGGAACCTTTCTTAATGCACAGTGAAAAAGAACCATTTGCATTAGAAAATTTGTGATATGAGAAGCACCTTGATTAGTGAAATCTCTTAGCTGTCCTAATTAACACTTGCCTTTCTGCTACCCATATCTCACAAGTCTCTTTTTCAAGTAACCTTGAAGTTTACCAGGGAAATATTTTTCCATAGATCAAACATCAAATGGGATCAGAAATTTCTCATTTTAAAACAAACTCTAAAATTCAAGTATCCAAAAGTTGAAACATTTAGGTTATATTCATTTCTAGTGAGTCAATGTTAGTAAGCATGGAAATATTACCAGGCAGAGAGGAGAAAATTTTTAAAAGCACAATGTGAAATGCTTGATGTAGAGAGGCTAAAATTCCTATCCTAAAACAGGAATTTCCCCACACTCACTGCCATTTTTCTCCTACTGGAAAAGGCGGATCAAAAATCCAAGGTCTACGTGACAGTTCTTTTATGCTTTCCCTTAAAAAAGGAATTCTGGCAGATTATGTAAAGAAGTATTATTTGTAACTTGCTCCTGACCAATCCCCTAACGTTACTATTACTGGCCACAAACTTTTCAACCAGAAAAACCTGACACTTCAAATGAAAATAATGAAGAAAATTTTAGACAAATAGATCACAAATCTAAAAAGTTAATTGTAGTAATTACACCTTTTCTCCCAGGATGTAGAACTAAATTGGACCTAGGAGATCATCTAGTTAAACCTCCCATTTTATTGTTGGGGAAACTGAGGACCCAAGAAGTTAAATAGATTTCCCAAGGTTACACCACTAATAAGTAGCAGAGTCAGGATTTGAATATTTTACATTTACTTATAGGTACATGTTGTGCCTCCTCCTTTTACTCCTGAAGAAGACAAGTTTCTTGAATGAATGAAAAAGCATTTTTTAAGTGGCCACTATGTACAAGGGCAGTTAGGGGTCACAGTGGATAGCTGCCTGCCTAGAGTCAGGAAGACTCATCTTCCTGACTTCAAATCTGGCCTCAGACACTTACTAGTCATGTGAGCATGGGCAAGTTACTTAACCAAGTTTCCTCAGTTTTCTCATCTGTAAAACAAGTTGGGGAAGGAAAATAGTGAACCACTTTGGTATCTTTGCCAAGAAAACCTCAAATGGGATCATGAAGAGTCAGGTACAACTGAAAACAACTAGAAAATAATAATTAAATGTTCAAGGCATTCCTTGAAGGAAGGGATTGTTTTCATTTTTTTTCTTTTTTATCCCTAACAATGAGTCAGCACACATTAAATGTGTCACATAGTATGCAACTAATAAGTGATTTTCAAAATGAAAAACTGAATTCTGACGGCAAGTCTAATGGCATTTCTCCACTCCATAATGCTGCCTCTTCTTCCTAATTAATGTTTTCCCCACACCTCTACATAATTTATAAACATAGCTACCTGAAACAGCAAGGGATGGATATTTTTTCCTCTTAATCCTCTTTATCAAAAATAATTATTCATATATAGAATGTCTGGAAGACATTTGGAAGAAAGAAACCATGGAGAAATTGAGGAGATGTAAAAATAAAAGATATTAATAACAATCTATAAAAAAAAAAAGTTTTGGGGCGGCTAGGTGGCGCAGTGAGTAAGAGAGCTGGCCTCGGAGTTGGGATGACCTGAGATCAAATCCGGCCTCAGAAAATGAGCACCCACACATAAAATAATGACTAGCCGTGTAACCTTGAGCAAGTTACTTAACCCCAATTGCTTTAAAAAAAAAAAAAGTTTTGATGGGAAAGTCTGCCATGATAAATGAGAAAGCATGTACCAAGTGGAAATGGGATCTGAGATCTATGAAAATTAGGGAATAAAGAATTAAAACTATGTACAAAATTATTTATAGCAGCTCCTTTTGTGGTGGCAAAAAATTGAAAATTGAGGAAATGCCCATCAACTGGGAAATGGCTGAATAAGTTGTGGTATATGAACATAATGGAATACCATTATTCCATAAGAAATGAAAAGCAGACAGGATTTCAGAAAAGCCTGGAAAGACTTATATGAATTAATACTGAATGAAGTGAGCAGAACCAAGAGAGCATTGTATATAGTAACAGCAACACTGTGTGATGACCAACTTTGACTTAGCTCTTTTCAGCAATGCAATGATCTAAGTCTAAGACAGTTCCAAAAAGATTCATGGTGGAAAATGCTATCTACATCCAGAGAAAGAACTATGAAGTCTGAATGCAGATCGAGGCATAATCTTTTCTCTCCTTTTTTTACTTTGTTGTGGTTTTTCCCTTTGGTTCTGATTTCTTTCACACTATGATTAATGCAGAAATATGTTTAATATGACTGTACACCAAATGGCCTATATCACATTGCATGCCACCTTGGGGAAGGAGGTGCAAAGGGAGGGGAAAGAATTTAGAACTCAAAATCTTATGAAAGTAAAATGTTGAAAACTAAAAATAAATTTTAAAAATTTTAAAATAAAATAAAATCTTACCTTCTAAAAAAAGAAAAAAGCTGAAGTGGAAATTTTTTTAAAAAGTCAACTTAAGAGAAAGAAATGGGGAAAACATGTTGCTTGTGAATATGGTTAAAAGGAAATATAGCATTATTTGTGGGTCACAAGTTGAGGAGAACAAATAAAAAGGGTTTGGTGACACTTCATTCAGTGTCAAACAAGTCAACAGCAGAAGTCATTTTGAAATAATTATTGTAGATTCACATTTTTGTTCTTGTCTACATTTAGATTTTTCTGTGCTTTTCAAATGTGAATGGTACTTATTTAAGGCCTCCTCCTATCTCACATCCCACACTCTACAAGATCTATACACATAGCTACCTGAAACAGCAAGGGATGGATATGATAGTTTCTATCCCTAAGATAGGGAACCACTAAAAGAAGTGTGGAAGGAGAATGAACCAAGGTAGGTTAAAAATAATTTACAATGGTTAGGAAAGTTCTTTCTAACTCCTTTAGGCCTTTATAACAGACTCTTTCTATAATGGTTTTACCTACTGAGTGATCTTATGGTTTCAGGAATGTATGATTCTACCATATATGGTGAGAGACTAAGCTGGGTCTTAAATAAATAAATTTAAATCAATGAATATTTATTAGGGGATTATCATGTATAAATCACTAATGCCTTACAAGTTGTTGCTACAGAAACGGTTGCCATCTTTAAGAGTTTATACTGGAGGCTGTAGAAACAAGGAAGGGAGGAGCTGTACAAAGATAAGTTAATACAAGTTGATTTAAGGAAGGAATCTAGAGCAACATTCAGGGTGGGGAGTGGGAGAGGACAGGCAATGTTCTGTACAGAAGTTGGTACCAAAGCTGAGGCTTGAAAGAAAGCAAGGATTCTCAAGCAAAGGTAAGGAGAAAGTAGATTGCAGGTGTTCAAGATGACCCATGGAAAGGCTGAGAGAGGAGTTATTATGTTTTGATCTTTCCTGTTTTGCCTTCTGTTGACTAAATGTTATGTTATTATCCTTGTTTTTATCATCTTGGTTTGTAAATGTTTCTTAAGTGCATTGTTTTGCTTTGGGTAATTAATTTGGTAGTTCAGGAGCTCAGAACTGTGAGAGCTGACAACATACAAGGTGATCCTGAGGCTGTATGGTGTCTGCCTAGCTCCCCCTGTACTCCTTACCCCTTTTACCCTCCTCCCTCTCCCCAGCCTCTGACTTGCCACTGTGTGATCAGGTTGGGTAAGTGGGCCACCCCAGAGAGAGAGAAAAGAAAACTGTAGGTGGCCCATGACTGCCCCACCTGTGCAACATTACTAATTATTCCACATGAGACTTTACAATCCAATCAAATTGGTCTCCATACTGGGGATCAGCATAGTACAGAGGAGAGAGCATTGAATTTGAAGTAAGAAGATATGAGTTCAAATCCTATCTCTGCTGCCTGTCATCTTCATGACACTCGGCACGTCACTTAACTCCAAGGCCTCAGTTTCCTCATCTGTAAGATGTAGGAGTTGAACAAGATGGTCTGAGGTCCATCCAGTTCTAAGCTTACAATCCTATTATGCTCATAGAGGACACTGCATCTCCTGTCTCTACCTACTTTCTATGCCTCACCTCAACCTCTGAAAATTCCTAGTTTCCTTCAAAACTCAGCCCAAGAACTTCTTTCCACATGAAACCTTTCCTAATCCCCTCAACTGACAGTGCCTTCTATCTCCAAAATACTATTTGGTATCTTACTAAATTTCAATGTCTGTCTTTGTCTCTCTCTCCCCCTTCCCTCTTCCTCTGATTTCCTCTCTTTTCTTCCCTCCCTCCTTTCTCTCCTTCCACCTTCTTTTATCCCCCCCCCCCATATTTATATATACATGTTGTTTCCCCTGATAGAAGGTAAGTTCCTTGAGAGCAGGAACTTTTTCACTCTTTTCTTTGTATTCCCTTTTCCCTGTATAATGTCTGGTCAGTAGAAATGTGTGTTGAACCCTATGAAATATGCTATCTCTTGGAACAAAGTTTAAAAAAAAAAGTCAGTTAAGCAAATTAAGCAAAACCAACTAAAATTTCAAACATGTCTGAAAGCATTTGTGACATCCCACATCCATAGACTCCCGTTTCTTTGGGAGGTGGGCATATTTTCTTAACTCTTTTCCAGGGGTGAGCTTGAGCATTGTAATCATAAAAGCAATCAGTTTTATTGTATTATTCTGAGAGGGATATTCTTGATGTTGTGTTTTATGCTTTTTAAAAATGGACCAGTAATAGGGTGACAGCTCTTCAATGAAGAGAACTGCAGAGCTCTAACAATTAAGCATCAAGAGAGATAAGAGTCCTGTAAACCACTTCTCAGTCTCTGCCCAGAAAAACATATAAAACCATACTCATTTTTAAAAGCAAATCTGAAAATAACACACAAGAATCTTCCCTTATTACATGTAAAGTGGACAGGGGCTTTAACTCCTATAAAATCTGCATTTTCTTCCTCATTAACTTTTTCAATTTACTAAAGAAAAAAAGCAATTAGAATATTGCATTATTAGTCTTGTTTTGCCCTAAATCTTCATGTGTTAGAGTAATTTGATTCCTCTGGCTAAATGCTTTTAGAATTCTAGACAGGTGTGCAGAAGAAAACAGGTGAACTAGGGAAATATAGGAGTCTTCTAGATGCAGAACTCCTCCAGAATTTCTTGTGCTAGAACATTAAGATACTATCAGCCCCAAAGGCAAGGAGGTGGGCAAGTCCTGCAGATTATTCTTTCTAGATTGCAGGGAAAGTTGACCAGCATTCAGAATGATTCATTGCAATCACTAAGGACCTTCAGAGAACAGGATGGACACAGAGGAGCAAGGTTACCATTACAGCTAAATAAGCTAAATAGCTAAATAAGTATACTATGGTGGTGAGAAGAAGATATTTAGACTCAGGGAATCTGGGCTCTACCTCCAACTCTGTAGTGCTACTTACCCTGTGTAACCTTGTGAAAGTCACTGAGTAATATCTCTGGACCTCAGTTTCCTTATTTGTAAAATGAAGTGTTTTAATGAACTATATTCTAAAAAAAGCTGGAAGATGTAACTATTAAACCCCTGCTGATGATCTAGGGAGAATTGGAGGGATGTCAAAGAACAGGAAAAGGGCAAATGATACCCCAATTTTGAATAAAGGGAAGTGGGTAGAGAATGCAAACAATCTTAGATTCCTGGGAAAATTCTAAAACATAGGACAATATTTTAGAAAAATTTGTTTTTCTGTTGTTACTACTATTATTCTTGCTACTTATTCTTACTATTGCTAAGATGAAAAAATAAATAAGCTTAACCTTTAGTTGTTCATCCACAACCCTTGTAACTTCTCCGGCCATTGATTCTAACGTCTCTTCAATTGGACTGGATGATAAACCATTGGCTATTACCCACGAAGCCCCACCAACATGGTACAGATTAGGTAGCAACTGAAAAACAAAGGAAAAGAACTACTTAGTGATCAAACAAAATAAGTATCAAAACCACTGTGTAATAAACCTAGAATCGTATATTTATCAACCATATGATTTATAAGGAAGAAAAACAATTCAACATTTCATGCCAATCTGTGAGGGATGGTCTTTTTTTCTCTTATTTTTTAAAACAAAATTTTAAAAAATTTTATTAAATATTTTTCAATGAACAAAAATTGATTTTATCTCCTCTTTGCCCTCCCTGTTGGAAAAGAAAAAAGAAAAACGAAACCCCTGTAACAGTTACACATAGTAAAGTGAAACAAATTCCTGTATTGGTCTCACTTTGCATTAAGTCCATCAGGAGGTGGGAAGCAGCCTTTATCATTGGTCCTCTGGAACTGTGGCTGGTAATTGGACTAATCAGAGTTTGTAAGTCTTTTAAAATCTTCACAGGGTTTTTACAGTGTTATAGTTTTTGTCTGGATTTCAACAAATGTGAAATTTAGCGGCTAAAAAATCAATAGTCCAACTTTCTCATTTTAACATTAAGGAAACTGAATCTCAAGAAGGTGATTTGTCTAAAGACAAAGTCACAATGGCAGAGCAAGTCTAAAACAATGACTCTTGAGTTCAGTACATGCTGCACTCCACCACATTACTCAGACAAATTCTAATTTAGGAAAAACTCTTCCTGGGGAAGGTTGGATAGGGGTGAGATGCTATGGCACAGGTGGTATGGGGAAAGAGGTCTGGATCATAGTTCTAGTTTTAACTCTTTCACTAACTTAATATGAAACTTTGGGTTAATACCCACTTCTCTGATCATCAGTTCTGTTATGTATGAAATGAGAGGGATTACTGCACTACAGGGTTCCTAAAGGCTCCTTCCAGCCCTGAAATCTTACTATGTTCTGAATTCTCAGAAGAGTAATTTTCCACAAGTCTTTGGTACAAACTAGAGTTGACTCTTAATTAATAAAAGACTGATTATCTAGTCTGTAGTTCATATAAACCATCTGGATTTTCTTCTTTCACCTGCATTTTACCCATTTTATACTCATTAGTCAAGAGAAGACAGTAAACATTGAACAAGTCAATTGTGAATATTAGGTACTGATAAAAGTCTGCAGGAAAGATTACTGAAATCATTTGCTAAAATGAAATTTCAGGATTATTGCTAGGTTTCAGTTATTCATATAAAAATTAAGTATATTTCATAAGGCCCTTATATCATGACCATGGTTATTATTTTAATGTAAGACTTTAATATAGCTTGGAGTGAAGCTTACCGTTTTGGAATTTTTAGCATCACGCATAAGCCTTTCTGCTGATTTTAGGTCTTCCTGAATGGCATCCCCACCACAGTTACGTAAAGAGTTGAGATGGTCTTGTACTTTTACACATATTCTGTCAATCATCTAATTCATACAATGAGGGGAGAAATGATAGCATACACCAAAGTTAGCACAACCAATATTCAGATACAACAGCACAGAATGAAAAAGAAATCAATTAAGTAGAAGTATAGGTGAACAGGTATCAAACTGTAATTTCCTAGTGTAATAAAATTTTCCCAATGTTTTAATTCTTCTTCTTTTTTTTTCTTTTTGGAGGGGGGAAGGCAAGGCAATTGGGGTTGAGTGACTTGCTCAAGGTCACACGGCTAGTTTTTATGTGTGCCTGTATGTGTGTGTCCAGTGTCTAAGGCCAGATCCAAACCCAGGTCCTCCTAACTCCAGGGCCGGTGCTCTATTCACTGCACCACCTAGCTGCCCCACCAATGTTTTAATTCTTAATAACATAAGACCCCCCTTCTCCTCCTTTCATATTCTGGCCTTAAAATGGAGGATACAACAAATGTAAGTCTATTTTCCTTTGATCATTCAAGAACTCGCAACTCCTCAGAGTCACCATTTGAGAACATCAATTTCTATTGCAGAAACAGGAAGTGCAGGGAAAGATGTGAGAAGAAATCTGGGTGAATGTATCCTGACTCTGGGAATTTGTTTTTGGACTATTTATAAGATTCCTTCTGTGAGCTGCCTCTTGCCTCTCCAATCCATTGCTGCAGTTGCTAGCAAAATCATTTTTTATCTTCCTAAAACATATTTGTCTGACTCCCCTTAAGAACTCTCAGTGGCTCCCTATGACTTCTGTGGTAAAATATTACCTCCTTGGTTGGCACTTACAACCCTTAACAGCTGTGTTCCAGTCTACCTTTCCAGATTTTACTATCCTTAACAGTCTCTGTATTGCATCCAAAATGGTCAAAAGGCTATTTTCTGAAGCATCATACACAGGAATGGGCATAGATTTCAAAGTATAATTCCTAAAAGTGAAAGCGCAAATGTGTAATCACAAAACAATTTCCTAGCATAATAATGAATCAATTCCTTTTAAATAACGATATTCATTAGAGAGAATAATAAGCAAATGTACTACAGGCTCCAAATTTATTTCAGGTACTTGGATCAAGGATAAATACTTTTTTGACAGACACCAACACAATACCATTTTTGGATGTTACTATTAGTTGAAAGTTGTTTACATATCTTTATAACAATCAATACACTTTTTCCAAGTTTGTGTTCTATATATAATATAAACAGAAAGTTCAGACTGTGAATACAGTCCCAAAGTTTGTGAATGGTTGGAAAAGTTCACAACTCCACCAACAACGTATTACTGTTCCAATTTCCCCACACTGTCAACATTTATCATTTTCTTGTTTTGTCATATTAGTCAATCTGATAGGTGTGATGTGGTACCTCAGAGCTGTTTTAATTTGCATTTCTCTAATAGTGATTTAGAGCATTTTTTTCATATGACTATAGATAGCTTTAATTTCTACATCTGAAAACTGCTTGTTCATATCCTTTTGACCATTTATCAACTGGAGAATGACTTGTATTCTTATAGATTTGTCTTAGTTCTCTATATATTTTAGAAATGAGGTTTGTATCAGAGACTGTCTGTAGAAATTTTTCCAGCTTCCTGCACTGCACTTCCTTGGTTGCACTGGCTTTGTTTGTGCAAAACCTTTCTAATTAGTCAAAATTATCTGTATTGCATTTCATAATATTCTCTATCTTCTGTTTGACCATAAATTCTTCCCTTCTCCATAGATCTGACATAGATCTCCTAATTTGTTTATACTATTACCCTTTAATGTCTAAATTGTGTACCCATTTTGACCTTATCTTGGTATACATCATAAGACATTGGTCTATGCCTAGTTTCTGCCATACTGTTTTCTAGCTTTCTCAGTAATTTATGTCAAAAAGTGAGTTCTTATTTGAGAAGCTGGAGTCTTTGGTTTGATCAAATAGTAGACTGCTACTGTGTCTTTTGTAGCTGACCTATTCCACTGATTCATCGCTCTATTTCTCAGCCAGTACCAAGTAGTTCTGATGATTGCTGCTTTATAACATAGTTTTGGATGTGGTGTGGCTAGTGCCTACTCTTCTTGGAAGTCTATCCTGAGTCCCTTAGTTTTTAGTACTCTCTTCTCCCTTAAATAATAAGGTATTCATGTATATTGTGTTGTTATTTGTCCTTTGTTCTTGAAGAGGACCAGGACATCAGGAAGTAGGTGTCCTGACTTGCAAGTGAATTGAATTTAAGTGAGGGAGGGCTGTTCAAAATTTCCAGCCTCACTCTCTCCCCCAGAGCCATCTGGGTCCAGTGGCATGTTGTATCCCTACCCTGGCAGTCTCCCTGTAGGATTAGGATTCTTTCTAGTTTCATCTTTGTAGCCTCAGTGATGAAACAGTATTCTGTATATATTTAACATTTAATAAGTTCTTACAAGATTAGACTGGATTAAGCAGGATAAAGGGGAAGAAAAATTAGGTTTAGTAGACGATTCCATTTAGTATTCACTTTTAGCATATTAAGATAATAACATACCTAAAATCATTTCTTTTCCCCACTGTAACATACTCTTCCTGCCAAATTAACTATAACTGGATCACTTCCAAGATATTCTAGGATTTTGTTCACATTCAAAACTCAATTAAAATAACCCCCACAGATGGTTATAGTAGGCAAGGACAAACAACAACAACAAAAGATAAAACTTCTTTTCTACATCTGTATTTATTTAGGGAAAAACAGTAATCAACACAAAAATTCAGCACAAGCAGTAGTACTCTGTTATGTCTCCACAGTTTCTATTCTGTTTTGCAACACTCCATTAATTTGGTCATTCTTGTTTCTTTTTATGTAAAACAAGTCAAGATTAGTTTTCAGATTTTTATCTAATCTGATAACTCAGTTATCTATTTGTGAAGCAAATGTTTATAAGCCAGTGATACACTGAATTTCACTTTGTTGTACTCATTTGGAAGGAACAATGGTACAGTGTCCTCCTTTCCTCTTCCATCTTGAAGCTAGATTTCGGGCAGAAGAAGTTTGAGCCAGGATGGTATGGTGCCCAATTTCCCTCCTACTCTCACTGGAGGCTGCAAACCAGGAAGGAGACTCATGGAGGTCAGCCATTGGTATTTACACTAGATTTTGAAGTTATTCAGAGATGTTTAGAAAGGAGAGAATTCTAGCCATGGGGAATAGATTGTGAAAAGGTAGAGAAAGACAGGAGATAGAATATTTTGTACAGGAAATAACAAATTGAGCAATTTGGAAGAATGTATATTGTGTGAGGTGAATAATGAGTGATCAATCTAGAAAAACAGGTTGGAGTCAGATTGTGAAAGGCTTTATATGCCAAATATAAGAGTGTTTATTTTATTTTATCCCAGAGGCAGAAGGAAGCCATTAGGGCTTCTTGAGAAGGGGAGTGACATGGTCAGTTTGCTCTCCTACCCACTAAACTTCAAATCCTCATTGTTAGTGTCATGATTCTTCATAAATTCCACAAATGCCTTCTTTGTTTTATAGTGTTGTTGTTGTTTTTTTTTTGTCAGATAGTGAGTACTTATCCCAATAAGCTGGAGTCTCTGTTCTGAGAACACTAGTATTACATACATTTGATTCTGCTTGCTGTGTACCCAATCTGTCCAGCACTTCATCTTTAACCAGTAATAAACCGTTTTTGTAATTACCGCTCTGTAGTATAGTGTGAGATCTGGCACTGGGGGGCTACTTTCATTTCTATTTCTTTTCATTTATTGCTCTTGAGATTCTTGACCTCCTTATAATAGCTAACATTCATATAGCATTTACTCTCTGCCAGGCTCTGAACTAAACCCTTTATAATTATGAATTTTGTTATTATTTTTTTCTAGTTCTACAAAGAAATCCTTTGTAAGGAACTGAATAAGTAAATTACTTTAGGTAATACTGTCATTTGTATTATACTGGCTTGTCCTAAACATGAGCAATTTGTAGTTTTCCAATTATTTGTGTATATTTCTATATAAACGGTTATTTGTAGTAGTATTTATATATTCTTGTATCTTGGAGACTAGACTTCTAAGTATGTTAAACATTTGGTAGTTAATTTCAAGTGGAACTTCCCTTTTAATTTCTTCCTGTTGGGATTTATTATTATATAATAATACTTATAATTTATTTGTGGTTTTTGTTTTTTGACCTGAGAATTTGCTAAAGTTATTGTCTCAATTTTTAGTCGACTCTTTTGGGTTATTTCAGTACACCATTATATTATCTACAAAAAATGATAATTGTATTTCTTTTTTACCTATGGTTATTCTCTCAATTTTTATAGTGCTATGTCAAAAAGAAGTGATGAAAGACATCCTTGAATTCATTGGAAAGTACTCCTATGTATCTCTTTTATCCCGGAATGCTTGGTTTTCGAGGTATACTATTTGTCATAGTTGTGATCTATATGATTTATAATTTTTTTTAATTTTTATTTTCAGTTTCAAATTCTCTCCTTTCCAGAATGCCCCCTTCATCAACCAAGAGAAATAAAATACCCATTATACAGATAAAGTCATGCAAAACATTTTACTAATTATCATTTTAAGGAAATGGCATACCGCATACAAAGATAAATTACAAAGGAGGATGTGATTCAGATTACAAAAAAAAAATTTTTCTAGCTTAAACAAACTAGAGAAATATGGAAAAAATCAGATTTATGGATAATAGAAAAACTGATGACCAAAGAAAGAATAGAGAAGATCACAGAAGGTAAAATGGATAATTTCAAAATCATAAAATTAAAAATACTTTTGTGGAAACAAATTTAATAACACTAAGATTAAATGGTAAATAATTAGAGGAAAAAATCTGTAGCAAAGTTCTCTGATAAAGGTCTCACTTCCAAGATACATAAGGAATCAATTGAAATTTATAAGAAAAAGAACCATTTCCAAATTGATAAGTGGTCTAACAGTATGAATGCACAGCTCTGTAGGGAAGAAATCAAGGGTATTTATAGTTATGTAAAAAATGCTCCAAATTACTATTACAGAAATGCAAAATAAAGCAAGTCTAAGATTACATCTCACATCCATCAAAGTTTCAAAGATGACAAAAAAGGAAAGATGACAAAAAAGGAAAATGATCAAGACTGAAGGGGCTGTTGGAAAGAAGGAACATTGTTGCATTGTTAGTGGACCTGTGAATGGGTATGATTGTTCTGTAAAGTTATTTGGAATTATATATAGATACTAAGCAGCATGTGCACTTTGACCCAGCTATACCACTAATAGGTTTATGTGCAAAAGATAACAAAGAAAGAGGAAAAAGGTCTTTAATGCACAGAAATATTTATAGAAGGTTTTTCTGTGTTGGTGAAAAATGGAAATTAAGAGGAAGTTCATCAAATGAGAAATGAATGAATATATTGTATTTTAAGTGTTATAAAGAACTATTGTGCTACTAGAAATGAGGAAATGGATGATTTAAAAAAGACATAGACTTTTATGAATGAATGCAGAGTGATATGAGCAAAACTAGAACAATTTATAGTATAACATCAATATTATAAAAAAGGAATAATTTTGAAGACTTTTATAAACAGAGGGAGAATGAAATGCCAGAATCAAGAGAATTTATATAATGACATTATAAAAACAAAAAAATTTCAAAGTTGCAAGAATTATGATTAATACAGTGACCGCTCATAATTCCAGAGGATCAACGATAAACCATCTTATCCATTTATAAAAGTGAACAATTTAGAATTTTGTGTGTGTGTGTGTCTGTGTGTGTTTATATATGGCCACTGAGGAAATCTGTTTTGTTTGGCAATGAATATTTGTTAGATTTTTTTCCCTCTTTTAATAGGAAAGGAGGCAAGAGAGAGAGAAAAATTTCTGCTAATTTTTAAAAATATAAACATCAAAAGCACTTTTAGATAATGTCACTATATTATTAATTTTACTTAATTGTTTTTACAGGAGACTATTTATGAAATAGGAGTAATCCGTAAATGTTTTTTAAGGTAAAGTAAGACCACATTAATAAAACTTTTAAGAAAAAGTGATTTCTTACTGGTTGGTATGGGAAGACATGTGGATTTTTCATAGTAAAGAGGAAAAAGGACTGGATCTAGAGTCAAAATACTCCAGTTAAAAATCTACCTTATTACTTATTTCTATATGCTTTGGGATGTTATTTAATGTCTGTGGATCTGAATTTCTTCGTAATTTTTGCTTTTTGGAGGGGGAAAGGCAGGACAATTGGGGTTAAATGACTTGCCCAAGATCTCATGGCTAGTAAGTGTCCATCTAGCTGCCCCTGGGCAGATTTCTTAATCTAAAAAATAAGGAAGGTGGACAAGATGGCCTCTTAGGTCTATTCTAATTCCAGATTTGTGAGCCAGTGATTCTCTGTTGTATATTTAATTTTTATAATTTGCATAGATAAATCAAGTCAACAAGCATTTATCAAGTGTCTACCATATGCCAGACATGGAGCTAAACATTAAGGATATTAGGTGGCTCCGTGGATAGAGCACTGGGACTGGAGTCAGGAAGTTTGTTGTTGTTTTCAGTTGTTTCAGACTCTTTATGACCCTAATTGAGATTGTTTTGGAGTCTTCTTATATAAAATGATTAATATGGAAATGTTCTACATGATCACACATATATAACCTATATCTGATTGCTTATTGTATCAGGGAAAGGGGAGAGGAGATAGGGACAGAGGGAAGGAGACAATTTGGAACTCAAAACTTTTTTTAAAAAATCCAAGGAGGATCACTTTGAGAGCTGAGTGGAGGGATGGATTGGAGTGAGCACAAATTTGAGGTGGGAAGAACAACCTGCAGGCTATTGAAATAGTCTAGGCATTATACTGCCACCAACTTCACCTAGGTGGTGGCAGTGTCAGAGGATAGGCTACAGGGTTCCCACCCCTGGAACAGCGGATAAAATCAGCACAGATTTCTGATACTCTTTAAATGCATAAATCATTAAGATGTATGACAACATAAAGTATGTTTATTTTTTATATGTAAAATAATTTCCTATTTTCGTGTATTTATCAAAGTGAATGCTTCTGGAGCACTCAAATTGGACACCTAATATGTAAATTTCCTTCTAATAAAAGGATGGTGTTTTTTTGTCATCAATGTCCTCCCCAACCAAAAAAAGATGTATGGCAACAATGTTATCCCCTCTGTCTACCTCAACTTTATCTTTAATAAGCTACTTATTCTTTGTAGAACTTTCCAAGGGGGCAGAGAGGGACAAAGGAGGTGGGGGGACTTTGGGGGATGTAATGGTAATGGTACTTTGAACCTTGCCCCTTAATAGATCTAAGGGAATTTGAAGATCTTCCCTGCCCCAAATAGGCTGAATGTAATCACATGGATCCTGTGGTGGGAGGAGTTTGCTGAAGGGTAGAGCAGAGCTCACAGGAAACTGGGAGCCAGAGCAGCTAGATGGTGGGAGAAAGAGGACGTGCAGGCAAGGAGACAGCTAGGCTTGTGAGTGTTTGTTTTCTTTCTGCTATGACAGTTAGGCTTGTGAGTGTTTATTTGTGGGAAGGCTAAAGGATGGTATGGCTCTGCTGTATTATGGTGTATTAACTTTGTTGTTATGATGGATTCAGCTTTCTGGTGTCTGAATAAATGTTTTGCTTCTGTCTTTTATATGGAGAATCTGTTACATTTGGCAATTGATAACTATGCCAACATATTCAAAATCACTGTCAGCACTGTGAATATCGCATTGGTGCTACAGGGGAGAGGGGAGGGAGAACATCTCCCCTGTTACTCTTTAGTAGAAGAAGGCCAAGAAAACCATTTTCTCTGGAATGAAAAAATTAAGTCATACTAAACAGTGACAACACAAGCAGTTTTTAGTTAAGATTAAGGTTCCCATACCTGTTGTGTGGTGCTGGTGACAATGCCTTGTTGTAGTCGGTAGGCCTGCTCCTGGAGATATTTTCTCGTCTCGTGATTCCGAAGTAAATAGTTTTCTATCTGAAAGCGAAACAAAAGTAAGCTGTCAGAAAAACCTTTCTCTGTGTGGCACAAAACCAAGTCTATGAAAGGTCTCTGCTGAACTTGAAATATACTCTGACCACACATGCCTTGACTCAACAATAACAACAACAACAAAAGGGGAAAACTATTATAATGATTTATAACTATTTAGCAAAGCACTTAACCTGAGAAAACATGAAGATTCTTTTTTAGAAAATTCACTATCTGACAAGTAGAAGACAAAGTTTAATATATTGCTCAGTTTATGTATCACATTTACTGATTCTCATCTCCTCTTCATATGCTCACTAACACACATGCAGTTTCTTACATTTAACTACAAAAGGCTTCAGAAAAAAACTAAAATGAAAAGATGAGGATATTCTATGGTGTAACTCAAAGGCAGCAGCATCAGCACCTGACAAGCATTCTTCTAGAGGGAAATTGTGAAATTGAAGGAATTATGTAATTAGAAATACAATATAATGGCAATAGTAATAATAGTGACATTTGTACAGAGCTTTAAAGGTTCTAAAGCACTTGACACCCATCACATCTGAGGCTCATCATAATCCCACGAGGTAGTTACTGTTGTAATTGTTATCAGAGCATTTTACTGATAAGCCTGAAAGGGACCCACCTCCAGTCTACTGGTGCTAAGAGTCAGAGATGGGATTAGGGCCTGAGTCTTACTGACTTCAGGTTCAGCACTCTAAGCAGTACATCATAGTCCATGGACATTGAGATATATTCATAAAATTGGACAAACCTCAATTTCTCTGTAAAAATCTTAATTTTTCCTCATAACAATATATTTTTCAGTTGAAATAATAGTTAATGAGGGAATGTATTTTTGTGAGAAATAAGGCATTTTGGGGGAAAAAATAAATGGTTTTTGAGTTATATGGACATTCATATTTTCCTACAAAGACACTCCCCCCCATGATATAAATGAGGAGAGACCTTTAATAAATCCCATCAAGTAGATTAAATTCAATCATCTGAATACTAATCATGTGCATCCAATAGCCCACAAAAAGAAATTTTTTCCAGTAGATAATTGAAACTGATTGATATTGATGAATGTTTTGGGAAGTTTTACCAGAGATGGACAAGTTGTGCCATCTGGTTTTTAAATCATTTTACCATTTTTATCTTTTAATTTGCTGCTATTTCCTTACTTAGAACCTGTAATAACTGGGAGGCTTTAAGTGTTTTTATGATTTTCATTTTAGTCTTCCATATGCTAAAATGACTACTTAATATCAATTAGTTGCAATTAAAATGAAGATGATAATTAGCAGAGTCTCTGGAAACTTGAAAGGAGGACAAAAAGTAGCTTGTCACTGAGCAGACTTGAAGAAATCATAAAAATCCCAAGGTCTACAAAAGAAGGAAATTAAATACCATTAAAGTGACACATTAATGCCACAGCATTATATTACATTATGATTCTCTTAATGCTCCAATGATAAGTCCTATCTTTCCAAGGTCATATCAGTAGAAATGAAAAGCGGTTGCTCCTGAAAGATCCTCACATTAAAATATTTTAGCTCAAGCACAAAATAGAAAATAGGTTTAGCTCCTTTCCTTAGGTTAGCTACTCTGCCCCATTGTGTTTCCAAGAATAACTAGGGTCCAGTTCACTCATTCAGACCCTGCAGGCTTCTTGCTCTTAATGTTGAGATCTTAGAACCCTCCCAAAGGCACCTTGAATTTGCCAACTGCACCAAAACTTTTGGCCTGCAGAAGCTACAGTCAAACAGATGGAGCAGGCAAGAATAACCATGCAGAAACTACGGCAGAAGTTTATTTTCTACAGTGAGGAAAATGGCTTAAAAGCAAGGAAAGTAACTAGACACATGTGCCAGGGACCCCCTGGTGGGGGATCTGTTCTAACGTGGGCAAATCTCAATACATATGCTACACTGTGACCTGTAGCTTTGACAGTGAGGGGTAACAGCAACAAATGAGACAAGGTTGATTCATAGCAGGGCTACATGACCAGAACACGGTGATTATCTGAGATTTGAGAACACCTGGTGTGGGTGTGAAACAATTCTGGGATTTTGCTGTGGTTGAGTTTATCCAGAGAGTAAGCACGAAGGGATTGTTGTTATGCCAAGCTCAGGACACAGCTTGCTTGTTGTGCCTTAGCTCTGAAAAATGGGGTATCTCCTAATAATATGCTGACTAGTTTATGGACCCTCCACAGATGGAGTACTGTTTTGTAGGCCAAGTGAGGCAGGAATTATCTAGAATGGGAAAATATAAAATTCGATATAGGATATAGCTTGAGAAAAGAAGGATAATCCTTTTCAAACGGCTTTGACAACATGCATATACACTCAGCATCATCAAAAGCATCAATACTGAGAGAAATGATTATTAATAATTATTAATAATAATTAAGATCCAGAATTCTCCCCCTTTTTCTAAAATTCTCATTTCAAGGCTCAGCCTCTGAAGGACAGGACTCACGATAGCAGAAAGGATTAACACTTTCCTCAATCTAGGTATTGCTACCCCACCAAAGCTAATTTAATTTATTCTAAGAATAAATTAAATAAAATAAATAAAAATAAAATAAAATAAATTTTAAAAAAATAAAGAATAATTCAAAGAAATTTATTCTAAGGTGAAACTGCAGCCCATTGTCTTCTGCTCAGACTTGGGTAGGGGATATAGCAATGGCAAACTTCTGTGTCAGGTCCTTAAATAACCTTGTGTAACATCAGAGACAGCACATCCAAATGCCCTAGCTTTGAGAATAGGGAGGTTTGCTGGAGGTTCCATATTAAAGGAAAATGCAGAAGATTATACCCCTCACGTATCCTTGAGTGCAGGATAAGACCTTTCTCTGTAGTCACTGCTGGGCTACACACCAACCACTTCACATTTTTAAAAGAAAGGGTAAAAAGGGGCAGAGATCTGGGGTTTAGAGTGGGTCCCTGAGTAATATATCTGGCATAGCTAGGTGCTCACTGACCCAATTTAAAGCAAACAAATTTCTGTTGTTGTTGTATTAACTTAGTAAATGTGGGAAACAAGATCACATACTTGTTGTTCCCATTGTACAATTAAATAATTTTTGTGAAAGTACAAAAATATTCATATTTCTCCAACTGGCTGAGGATAATACATCAATCTAATGGCAAACTCTATATGAGTATATAATTCCCCAATTCTCCCAGGATAAAATGATCTTTTCCTTCTCTGACCTTCGGTAATAATTGCTTGTAGATGGATTTGTAACTTTCTTTTGTACTTATCATAGAATAATTAGCATATCAGTATTTGTCCTGGGGTTATATCCCCTTGACTAAGCTCCAAGATCCAAGAAGGCAGGAGCCAAAGTCTATATAATTTTGCTTCCCCAAGCATTAAGTGAACAGAGTAGGTACTTAATAATTATTAAAAACAATTATTGTTAAAAGTTTAACACTGAGAAATTCTTAAAGCTATAAGCTATGGGATATTTATTAATAATTACTAAAAATAAATTTTAGCTCCTAATGGACAAACATGAATGAAGTGATTCATCTGCAATTAACTATGCATTCAACTTTTTACACATTCTTTCTAGGAAGCTGGAGACACTAAATGACTAATCTCTGACTAAAAATTGTTATCTTTGGTTACCATTACTTCATTGAAATTCAATGATTTAATTCTTTATTAATTTAATATAATAATAATAATTTAATTCTAAGATTTAATTCTTTTTTTTTTTGCTTTTTTTTGGGGGGGAGGGCAGTTGGGGTTAAGTGACTTGCCCAAGGTCACATGGCTAGTTTTTGTGTTAACTGTCTGAGGCCGGATTTGAACTCAGGTCCTCCTGACTCCAAGGCTGGTGCTCTATTCACTGAGCCACCTAGATGCCCTCAGATTTAATTCTTGATGACCATAGCAATCTTCTTTTGGCAATGTCTTGGGGACTATAGTGACCAAAAAGAAATACGAATATAATACCCTTATGACATGAATTCATTGTCAGAAGGCCTGTGTCTCTCTGTGTTCTCACTTCTGAAATATGTGATGCTGGGAGAGTTGCTTACCTTTTCTGTGCTTCATTTCTCATCTATGAAATAGTGATGTTGCTACCTACATTGATCACCTCCAAAAAACACACCAAAGGAAGTATTTTGTGAACTCTAAAATGTTATGTAAATTTGAGGTTTATTTTAATTGCTTTCATTAATTCTTTTTCTAAGAATGAGCTATTTATACAATACCTTCTGTAGTGCCTCCTCTGTCTTTTCAGGGTTTGTCTTAAGTGCTTGGGAAGCATCATACATGGGAATGGGCATGAATCTCAAAGTATAATTCCTAAAAGTGAAAGGGCAAATGTATTAATTATCATGAAAGTTTCCTAGTATAATAATGAATCAATGACTTTTAAATAATGATATTCATTAGAAAGGATAATAAGCAAAAGCATTGCTTTTACTTCAGGCTCTTGGAACAAGGACAAACATTTTCTAACAAATACTCATGCAATACCATTTTTTTTGGATGTTACTAATAGCTGTAAGTTGTTTACATGTCTTCACAACAATCAATATACTCTTTCCAAGTTTGTGTTCCATATATCATATAAACAAAACTTTCAGGTTGGGAATACAGTTCCAAAGTTTGGGATGGCCAAACCAAGCCTAAATGACATTCCCATTTGACTTTTAGTCACTCATCCTCAATGAAGTTCTGATTTTGTTGAGATTTACCTTTTAATGACTAGTTAAAAGTGAAGTTTCAAACCAGTAGACATGAAATAAACAGATGAGAAAGAAAGTCACCAGAAAGGCAGTGGCATGGTGGAAAGAATCCTGGATTAAGTGTCAGAAGACCTAAAATAGCTCTGCCATTGAGAATTAATGTGTTATTGGATTAGACAAGTCATTTCACCTCACTTTTCACCACACTTCATTTTTCTCATTTGGAGAAAAAGTAGGTAGCATAAAATGATTCTAAGGTTCCTCTTCCTAGCTCTAAAAATAGTATGACTCTAGTTAGCAAAAAAATAAAATAAAATTGCTTAAATACAAAGTTCAAGACAAGCTATCTTTCAAGGATCACTATGAACTTGTATCCAGTATAATTAATCACTTTCTGTTTCAATGACTCCTTTCAGTATGGTTTCATGCTTGCCCCTGAGTTCAGTAATAGACAATTACCCCCAATCCAAGAGTGCCAATGTTCATTACTTTTAGACTGGCAAATTATGTATTTAGTTTGTTTTTGAGTATTCATATGATGCAGGTGGAGTTGGCTAGTTGTGGAGGCTATATTTTAATGTGGTTAGAGGAGAGAAAAATGTAAAGATATTGTTAGGTAGAACTTCAAAGAAGGAGGCAAAATTCATTAATGTACTGTTTTGTTCAGAGATGTGAGAAAGCAGGATGGTTTATCAATAGGCAGTTGGTCCATTTAGGCAAACTATTAAAAAGAAGATAATGTCACACTCCCATCAAAAGATGTAGGAAGGCATCTTGACTAATTCAAACACTTGTTTTAGCTGACTTGCTATGGAAGATACTCCTCCACTGAAATGGATACTGGACAGATCATATAGGGAACACATATGTAACTCTATCTTGATTACATGGGTCAATAAGAACCTTTGGGGCAAGAAATGTGGTTCTTGTACTTTCCTTTTCCCAAAACTGTCTTCCATATGATCTCTTACTAGACAGGATATCTTTCCACAAGTCTCACCCCAGGAACAATATCTTACTCCGTATATTTATTTGGTACTGTAAAAACTCCCTATTCATTAATACCATTTACCAGTTAAGTTCATTTTACAATAGACTTCAGAAAGAAAGCGGGTCCCAGTGGATCCCCTTTATCACACTTAAACAAGTTCTATTCACTAGCACCTAATTCCTAAACATAGATATTGACTGGGAAATCATATTAGATAATTTAACACCATTATGCTATGTCATTATATAGCTGGTATTAAGATAAGGAGCACTGCAGGAAAAATAACGCTGTTGTAGTCTAGATGTTGATATGGTTTAATTAAAAAACAAACAAACAGGTACAGAAAGAAAAAGCTAATCAATTTCATTCAAAGCTTTAAATTTTGTATTGTTTCAGCAAAATGCCTTTGGTTAGCTTAAAAGAGTCAACCAACCATAACTAGGAGATGATGTGTTTATTTTAAAATCTTTGTGACTTTCTTCTCCCACACCCAGTTTTTTTCATACCAGCTTAGAGGGTTAAAATAAATGATATCAGCAAATGTTAGCATCTAAACGCTGGCAGATTCTACAAAGTTGTAAGGGTTTCTGAAACAGGTCTGGCAATAGATTGTGTGTCTGTCACCCAAGGACTAGACTGGATACATTTGGAGAGGCACATCACCAGAAGGTTGACCATTAACTGTTTGGTTTTTTTTTTTCCCCAACCACAGCAATTCATGAAGATTGTCTACTACGAAACAGGCATTTTTAAATCAAAGGATTTTATCAAAGGAGGATGTACACATACTAATAAAAGGTTAGTTTCATATATATATATACATATATATATATATGTATATATATATATATATATATATATATATATATATCATTGTGATGCTAGAGTGCCTTGTGAAATTAAACTGACTCAAGAGTTTGATGTACAAACATTAGGCTTTGTATGACTACAAAAGGCTTATCCTTTACAATGAAATCAAGGTAATAGCTAAATTTCAAGGATCCATAAAGCAGTAATCTTAAAAAGCAAATGATTAGGATTTTGCACTTTGTGATTTAAAGGGTAGTTATAGTAATCCTTGGTTTCCTTTAAGACTCATCTCAAGCTACACCTTCTTCTATATGAAACCTTTCTTAATTCCCATCTTTTATAGATTATGCATATACTTATGTATAGATGCATAAGCATAGGTATATTCGAATGTATGTATATGATTGTGCAGATATACACACCCATAAACATACATCTATACATGTGTATAAGTATATTTAGGTGTACAGATATATACAGTATACTTATACACACATAAATATATACACATGTGAACACACATCCATAAATATATGTATACATATACACATTACATATATAAATGCATAATCTATAAAAATGCATACAGCATAGTTTTGAGAAATAATGTAGTAGCAGCTAGTGATTAGGAAAGGATTCACATAGAAGGTGAAGCTTGAACTGATTCTTGAAGGAAATTGGGGATTCCTATAACTACTCTTTTTTATGCATGTGTGTGTCTCTAAATGTGAATATATATATATATATGTACACACACACACCTTTGGTTCAGTTCAATCATTTTTCAATCGTGTCTGACTCTTTGTGACTACATTTTGGGGTTTTCTTAGCAAAGACACTGGAGTGCCATTTCCTTCTCTAACTCATTTTACAGATGAGAAAACTGAGGCAAACAGGGTTAAGTGACTTGCCCAGGGTCACACAGCCAGTAAGTGTCTGAAGCCATATCTGAACTCAGGTCCTCCTGACTCCAGGGCCAGTGCTCTATCCACTGTTCCACCTAGCTACACCCCGTATTCTTCATACATGTCCACTCAACTTCATTTTCCATACATATATTATTATCTTGATGATATCCCTTGACACTACTTTATCCCTCTATACCACGTTTTTGTGGGTAGGCCACCACTGGCCTACTTCAATGAGGGAAAAGGGGGAAGCATTTATTAAGCACCTACTATATGCCAGGCACTATGCTAAGTGCTTTATGAAAATTATCCCATTTGATCCTTACAACAGCTCTGGGAGGTAGGTGCTATTTCACAGTTGAGGAAACTTAACACATGGCAGGGAGGGGTTAAGTGACTTGTCCAGGGTCTCACAATGAGCAAATATCTGATGCTTGATTTAAACTCGGGTCTTCTTGACCCCAGTCCCAATAGCTTATCCCTTCTATCCATTGTAACACCTAGCTGCCTCTCTACTAATCAGAGGGAAGAAGTCTCATTGATTACTCAAGGATAACATTGGAGAGTGTGGAAAAAGAAGCAACTGAGTTGCAACCATTGCTCTAGAATATTAAACCCAAACTATATTTTAACATACTATGATATTCTTCTTATTCAAGATTCCTATATATGTTATCTCAGATTGTCTAGGGGTATAAATACCCAACGGCACAGGGGACTATAACAGTTCAGCCACTTCTCTCGTAGGCAAGAAAGTCTTCAATTAAGAATAAAGTTAAGGGGCAGCTAGGTGGCGCAGTGAGTAGAGTGTCGGCCCTGGAGTCAGAAGGACCTGAGTTCAGTTCCGGCCTCAGACACTTAACGCCCACACAAACAAAAACCTAGCCGTGTGACCTTGGGCAAGTTACTTAACCCCAATTTGCCCTCCAAAAGGCAAAAAAAAAAAAAAAGAATACAATTAAACTAATTTTTAAAAAATTGTTTCTGGTTGTTTTGGTAGATTCATGCCTGCAAAGTAAATAACAGTACTTTTCTTTTCTCTGAAAACAGTAAAGTAAATTAGCGCCAGGTCCAGGTCTGTAGGATTTTTATTTCATTTTGATTTGTTCTCCCCCTCCAGTTCAATATGAAAACCCCACATTAAGGTTTCCAAAATGATCAGCATAGTTTTGCCCAAGAAGAAACAGGTCAAGAATAACACTATTAACAAGAATAACATTATTAACAATAACACTATTATTGCGACTTGAAATGCCACCATATCATGCGCATTACCTTAGCATCTAGTATTATGGATGACTTAGAATCATAGAATGAGATTGGATTTTAGAGGTCACACAATTCATCTCCCAACCTGGAGCATGAATATACTCTAATATACTTACACTTCTAAAATCTCATCCTAAAAAAGAAAAAGAGAATACTCCAAATGAAGGGGTAGTTTCTAATAGTATTACAAGGATATGTTACATGCATCTTGTTGGGAGGATGAAAGAACAATGAGACTAAATTATTCTCCAATGGCTCTTCCATTCCAAATAATACCTTATATTCTCAATTACGGGGGTGAGAGAAAGAAAATGCATTTATTAAGCTCCTACTAGGTGCCATTTGACAAATATTATCTTCTTTGATCCTCATAACAACTCTGGAAAGTAAATGCTATTATGATCCTCATTTTGCAGACCGAGAGGTTAAGTGACTTTCACAGGGTCACACAGCTAATAAGTTTCAGATCTCAGTCTCAGAGCTTTAACTTACCACAGTGCCACCAGCTGTCTGTCTTACCTTTACAAAATACTTTCTAGTCCTCCTAGTGCTTTCACATACATGGTTTAATTTGGTGGCTATATCAGCATGACAAGGTAGGTAGGGAAGTCAGTTTAGAGTGGGGAAATTAAGGTTTAATGATTTGCTTAAAGTTATATAATTATTAAGTTCCTGAGATGAGCCTCAGACCTAGATCTTCTGATTCCCAAGCCAAACTCTTTCTCTTTTTAATCTAAAGGAAAACACCAACTGCTATCAAGGGAAAGTAAAGGGGGGTGGCTAGGTGGCACAGTGAATAGAACACTGGCCTTAAAGTCAGGAGAAACTGAGTTCAAATTTGGCCTCAGACACTTAGCATTTACTAGCCATGTGACCTTGGGCAAGTCACCTAAACCCAACTGCCCTGCCTTCCCTGGCTCCAAAAAGCAAAAACAAAAACAAAAAAGTAAAGTAAAGGCACCTTTCTAGGCTATTCTTTTACCCCCAAATGGAAACTTTTCATTTTTCTAGAGAAGAACCCTATCAAAAACTTACTTCTCCATAGCAACAGCTATATCCTGGAAACCTTGTGCCGTGATATTGTTCTTGTCCCAGATGACAGTCCTGTTTAAAAAACAAATCACGAAAATGGTCATAAGCACTTGAGGGAGAGAAGAGTTTTCCATCAAACCCAAATGCCCTCTAAAGTCCTTGGACAGTGACATCATGAGCCATAAAACTGATGTTAATCTTACATCTGAACAGGAAAAGCTGAGAAAGAATGTTGGCTTTCCTTCTCTATTACTTTAGTATCATATCCACCAGGAGAACATATAAAGAAGTAGAAAAGAAGATGAAAGATAATGTGACATAAAAGCATCAACATGCTAATTAACAGGAACAACAATAGTAAACAAAAATAGCATTATTTGGATTTCTGTGGATAAGAAAACTCCAGATACTAAAATTTCTAATATCCCCAAAATACAGATCTTCAATCTTGTAACTTTTGATTAGTGCCAAAGCTATCCAGAAAATATGAAAAAAAGAAAAAAGAAAAAAGAAAAAACAAAACAAGGAAACCCTAATAGGTGATGTAAAGGTTTAGTGTTGAGACTTCATCTGCTCTTGGGAACTGACATATAACTTTATTTTATATAGTGTACATGTTACCCATTATATATGTACTCATACTTGGGTGAATAATCTGTTGAGCAAAACAATTTGCTAATATTTATTTTTAAAAACTCAATGTCAGGGCCCTCCAAGTTTTCAGATTTTTGAAGACCACTCAGTTTTGTATGCTGACTTGGTACCCTGCCCTGCTGACCAGCTATGTTTTCATATGGTGATGGGAGGGATCATAACCAGAGAAGCTGTATCCTTCTTCATTTTCTTGCTGTGTTAGGGCAAAGCAAACTTTCTTTTGTCCAACAACTTAGGAGCACTTAATTTTGTCTCAACACTGAGCCTGAACTAAGAGGGTATTGGTGTTGTTAGGCTCACCTCTAAAAGCAGGTTAATATGTGGATTTTACCAAATGACCAGTGGAACTCTACTATCATCTGAACAGAGCAACCAGCATCCCAGTGCATAAGCATAGACAACAGATGCTGATTTTAGCCACCCATTCACTTTAGACAATTAAACACCTGAGGACACAACATTTTTTCTTCCATACCTGAGCTTAGTGTTGATCTGCAGGGCTTTTGCCAACATTTTTGCTCCCATGTCCCCCATTCCATTCCCACTGATGTCCACTTTGGTTAGAGAGGTGTTGCTGCCCAGAGCATTGATGATGATGGTTACCTCTGTTTTGAGTTTGGAGTCTGCAAGGGATAAGGACTGCAAAGGCTGTAGATTGAACAACAAAGACAAGCCACAGCAATGCCATCAGGTTTGTAACCACCTTCAGTAAGTCATATCAAATTATTGTATGAGAGAACTGATTAAATTTTGAGGTGGATCTTCTTCAGCCTGTTAAGAAAATGATAGCAATAAATGAATTTCAATCCTGGACTTGGAATGACTCTGGGTAAACCTTGTTGTTTAATTCCTGCTGCAGCCAACCAAAATATTTCAGATGAACATGAATCACAAAAAATGATTTGAGTAAAAGAAATGGAGTAAAAGACATCATTTAAAATGTTTGATGGAAAAGAGAAAATATAAATTGTTAATACAACTAAAAATGTTCACCTTTACTAAAACTGAAGAGAGAATCAAATGAAGGCAACTTTGGTATATCACCTCACACCTGTCAACTTGACAAAAATAATTAAGAACTATGAATCTTAGTGCTGACAGGGCTATGAAAGGAGAAGTGCTGTCATTCATTGTCAGTGGAATTGTAAACTTGAAGAATATTTTTTTCTAGCAGTACACAATAAAAGTTATAGAAATAAATATAGCCTTTGGCCCAACAATTCCACTATTGGAAAGATGCCCTGAAAATGTTAGCAAAAAAAAAAAAGGCAAAAAAAAAGAGGTCTTTCTTCAAATATTTCATAACAGAAATAATAAGCAATCACATAAAACCAGAAACAATCTAAACGTCCGACAACAAGGGAATGGATAAATAAATTACAATATGTTAATAAGATGGAGTAGTTCGATATAACTACAACCATTTAAGAGTAAATGAGCAAATGTGAATAAAAATCAAAAGATCAAAATCCTAATAAGTACTGAGATAAAATGAATAAAAACTTGTTAGATTTCATTCATTGGAATTAAATAATTAAAGTTATTTAATTAATTTAATTAATATTAAAATGCAAATAGTTACAAATCATATTTACTTAGTTAAAGATGGGAAATGAATAGAGATCAGTCATATATTGGGAATCAGACAAGATAAGTGTTCTACTAGTTCCCTCAAAATACTGTAAGAAAAAAGGTATCTCTAGCATAGTTGGTAGATTCTCCATGGAGAATTTATGATAAAACACAGGCAAGAGATGTATAGACTAGAAAAGCATGAAGAGAATACACACTTCCATAGAGTCAGAATACAAATATAACAAGAAGCCAGCCTTATGTCTTCTAACTTAACAATAATAATTAATAATAATTTATATACAGAGAGCTTTAAAGTTTGCAAAGAGCACATTACAAATATTACCTAATTTAAGCTTCACAATAGTTCTGTAAGAGTTGCTATTATTATCCCTATGTAACAAATAAGGAAACTAAGGCTGAGGGGTATCGCCCAAGTTTCTGAGGTAAGCTCTGATGTCTGGTCTTCCTCACTCCAAGTCTAACACTCTAACCATCGTACCCCCAAGCTGCTGGCCTGCAGACCAGAAGGATTAGAGAATTTTAGGACAATAACATGCTAGTCACTAGGAGATGTAAGGAAAGAATCTCTGGAGTACTAATAATGGACAATCCTATTAAAAAAAAAAAAACAAACCTATGGCAAAATTTTCTAATGGCCACCAAAGCTATGCTTCTTTCTTAGTTTCTATCTTTGTTCTTATATAAGATGAAACTTATAGAGAGCAAACAAAAATAAACCTGCATAAATCCTAAGTCTCTGAAGATTATTATCTAATTTTAATTATGAAGCACACTTGCAGGTATATGTAATTCCTGCAATCAAAATAGAAAAATGGATGAAAACAATAACTTGTGTTGAATTGGAAAACTCCTTTGAAAATGTAAACCAAAAATAGTCTTGAAATAAGTTCAATTATTGTCCAGTTAAGCAACAGTCAACCTCCAAGTTCTTTGAAGTCACTGGCTGTATATTTCCAGTTGCTTCAGAACCAAAAGAGGGGCGGCTAGGTGGCGCAGTGAATAGAGCGCGGCCCTGGAATCAGAAGGCCCTGAGTTCGGAGCCGGCCTCAGACACTTAATCCGCACAAACAAAAACCTAGCTGTGTAACCTTGGGCAAGTTACTTAACCCCAATTGCCCTAAAGGGGCGGCTAGGTGGCGCAGTGAGTAAGAGCGCCGGCCTCGGAGTTTGGATGACCCGAGATCAGATCCGGCCTCAGAAAATGAGCACCCACGCATAAATCAAATGACTAGCCGTGTAACCTTGGGCAAGTTACTTAACCCCAATTGCTTTAAAAAAAAAAAAAGAACCAAAAGAGTTTGTCGCTCTTGTAAAAAAGTCTCAATATGAAGACATTCTACAATAAAAACTAATGGCCTATTTCACACATGAGTCTCCTCCCTAAAGTCTTTCCATATGTCAGAAAGAAGAGCTCCACTTTCTCCACTTTTAAGCATTCCCCAATAAATCAAGAGAGGCAACATGAGAACTTTGGGCTTAAAATTAGGAAAACTCAGGTTCAAATCTTGCCTTAGTAGAGATACTCACCAGCTGTGTAAGCCTGTACAAGTCATTTAAGCTATTTGAACCTGGAACTTCAACTGTAAGGAAATAATTAGCAATACCTACCACACAGGAAATGTTTGAAGATCATCTGAGAACGTATGTAGAACACTTTGCAAACATTAAAGTACACAGTTACATTACCGCTATTATTGACAGCTTGGACCCCAAATATAACTTATTGTTTAGCATGTTATATAACCACTAAGCAAACAGACTTTAGATATTAAGGCTTTGAATGAAGAATAATAGCCAGCATCTATATAACACATTTAGATTTACAAGGCACTTTACTTTATTACTATCCCCACTTTACAGAAGAGGATATTGAGGCAGACAGAGGTTATGTGACTTGTCTAGAGTCACACAGCATAATATGTGTTTGAGGCTGAATTTGAATTCAGGTCTCCCTGACTCTAGGCCAAGCATTCTATCCACTATACTAGGTAGTGCTAGGGTTACAATGAAGCAGTTAGGTAACTCTCTAGGACCTAAGTATGAAATACTGTAATTTTTTGTTTTGTTTTGTTTTGTTCAGTAGTTTTAGTCATTCGTTTAGTCATTTAGACTATTTATGACTCCATTTGGGATTTTCTTGCCAATAATAACTGAGTAGTTTGCTATTTTCTTCTCCAGCTTGTTTTACAGATGAGGAAACTGAAGCAAATAGGGTTAAGTGACGTGCCCAGGGTCACACATCTAGGAATTATCTGAGGCCAGATTTGAACTATTGAAGATGCGTCTCCCTGACTCCAGGTCCAGTACTCTATCCACTGTGCCACCTAGCTGCCAAAAGTACACTAGTACCTAACTACTAACAGAAGTACAGAACCAGGTTTCATCCTGAGAGTCAATTTGGAGCCTTCCTATAAGGATACATCTCCACACTCCACCTGAGAGATAAGATAGTCTGAGAGTATATTTTTGCTTAAGCACTCCATGTTCCCACAGAGAGGTCCTGGGGTCAGCCCAAGACTAAAATCTAACTCTTAGACATAAGAAGCTCACTTCTCTTACCAAAGAAGTCAACTGTGGAAATAAAATATGGCCAAAGTCCTAAAGATGACAATCCATCTGTCAAAGATCTGTTTCTAAGAAATACTTTGCTATAAAGTATATAATGTATGCATTTGGGAGTTTAACTTTCACTGGGTAGCAACACAGCATTATAGAATGGGTATTAGGTAACAGTGAATTCTCAGAATTTTATAATAATTTTCTACATCTGTTTTTTATGTGGCTACAAAGAGTAATATTAGATTTATGTAATTATGAAAAATTTTGAAATAGAAGGAAAATTTCAATGGCATGGTCAGCCTTAACACAATCAATTCCATATAAGATGTATGAGCTATTATATACATATGCTCAAAACAATCATGAGCTCAGTGGGGATTATTTCAAAATTTCATTCAAAAACTGCACTCAAATGAAGGAGAAAAAATATTAACTCTAAAATATTTCAGTCTGAAGCAAATAATTGAATGTTTAAATGAAAATAAACGTCCTACTGTTTTCTTGATAAAAAACAATGATCACATATCCCAATAATCTAATTTCAATGAAGCCTCCTCTCCCCCTCCCACCAAAAAGGAAACACTACAATTTTCTTTGAATACTAAAAAACCACCAATATTACAGTCAGTCTAGTGATAATTCTCATTCTGTATTCAGAATCAAATACACATTAGTTAACAATTAAAATACTAGGTAAGGACATTAATTTTAAAACATAATTCTGCTATTACAAATTTTTATTATTGCTTCTCTTAGCAGACACTATTTAAAATTTCAGAATTTAAATCCCTACTATAAGTGTTTCTAAGTAAGGAACACTCAGGTCCACTGGGGACAACACAGTTTTTACAATGTAAGTGCTTCATGACAAAAGTACTATTTTTCTATCATTCCCTTTCACCTTTCACTTCTTAATTCTATCCTCATGGCTCTGTACTTCGGAATATGACAACCAGAGGTAGAGAAAAATATGGACTAAGGACACCAATTCACTGCAATTAAATTTTCAACAGAAACTAACAGTATGATATTGGGGAAATAAAATGTTTCAAGGACTAACAAAGAAATCCTCTTTTAAAAACAACATTCCCATGTAAAATGCAAATGAAGTGCTCATGTATATTTAAAACTACTTAAAAACAACAACTCCATCAAGTGAATCTAGATTTTCTTGCTGGTTATATTTTTGTAGTAATAAGATGCATGTACAGATCGTTTTAAGCATGGTCCTCATTACAGATTCAGTAGTAGGGGGAAAAAAGCAATATGCTAATTGCTTTTCTTACAAGTCACCCACTTTTCAATGACATGAAAGTAAAAAAATCTTTTAATTATAGGGTGCTATTAGTAACAAGGCTGTGTGTGCTTTAACATGACATAGTTCTCTTTTAAATACCATACCTGCACACTCTCCCCAAGAATGCTTTCAAAGAATTTCTAAAACTACCCGAATATATTTCAGCTAGATGTAAAGGGAACCTTCAGAATTAGAGAAACAGATTTTTAAGGCTTCTAATGGAATAAAAATTAAATAAAACCTAAGACAATATTATCCATTTTTTTTGTAAAATGCTAAATGTATAGTTTAACAAATATTTTAGAATAGATATTAAATATTACCTCATAGGATTAGCTTCCCAAACCATAAAAAGCTGTGGCAGTTCAAATAACCCAGGATTCCCAAATCACTAAGTATTAGTCAAGACAAAAGTAAAGGTAATTTTTGTAAGGCTAAATTATGTGTATAAAATTGAAGGGCAAGAAGCTAGAATATACAACTTAATCTTCAAGGCTACCTCTGGCTTCAATAACAGGGCATGTTATTAGGAACAAGGTAGGTATTTTATAAGCATTAGGATAAACTAAAGCACTTTTTAATTTGTTAAATAATAAATGGAGCCCATTCCCTAACCAGCAGTTTGAAAATTAGATTAGCATAAGCCCAACATAAAGGAAGTTGTATTCAGAAACTTGGAGGGATAAATCCTGTCTAATTTCTTATGCTAGTAGGAAGCCTCCCACACTTATCCAAGCTTGGAGTCATACAATAAGCTGATAGATGTTGACAAAGAGTAGGAGAAAAAATACTAGGTGCACAGAGAAAGCCAGTAAGCATTCTAATCCCCAGTATTCTACAGGCCCCTTCTACTTCCCCCTAGTTTCCTTAGAAATTTTGAGAGGCTCTTAAGAAATCTTATTAGATGACATTGCATGCATATTTCTGGCTAACTTTTGAATGATCTTACATTTTGAACCAGAGTGTAACTTTGGAAGGATGTCAGATGGAATTTCTTTTCCTAGCAAGTAATACTATTACTCTCTGTGGAGCTAGACAGAGTAAGTAAGATCCTTTTAAAACATTGACAGATTAATAAAGGAAACCGTAACATGGACTTACAAACTTGGTATAAAAATGAAAAAAAAAAAAAGGTATCAATAAATAGTCAGGAACCCCTCCCATCCCACTTCATGTGCATACACATGTACACAGAGTTTAGTGGGAGATTTTTAAAAAAAATAATTATATATAAAATTATATTCGCTGTTCAAATTTAGACTATGGTAAGGAAAGGACCAAATTCAAAAGGACCCAAACACAGGTAAGAAGCCAAATTAAAAGGATCAAAAGGGTAGCTTTGGTCTTACCTCTCCCATCCCACCCATTCCTAACCTAGCATAAGATAACTTTCTTTTCTAGTGTTCATGAAATAAAAGTATCACATGAAGACATTTTAAATTTAATCATTTTCTCCAGAGGGAGTCTTAGTCAAGGTCAACCAAGAGGATGAGTACATAGAATATACAGAGCGTAATGACAAACTCTTAGGAAAACGTGGCTGGCTTTTATGCTTCTTGTAATTCTGCAACACTAAATGAAATTCAAATGAGTAATTTGATGTTTCCCAGCAAGAGCTAAGGTCACAAGGCACAAAAACTGAATCTAGGACTGTCACTTGACCTTAGAGAATTAAGGTTAATGTAGAGAGAGGTCTAAGTCAAAATTCATTTACTTTTTAATGTGTAAAGATAACCTTGCAGTAATAAACAATGAATTAGGTGTATATACAGATGAGGAAGTGAATTGCTGGTGTATTTAATCTTACTAACACATTAAAACCTTTAACAGTCTCTAAGTGTGTGTCCCATTTTTTCTGAAGTATACACTTAGGGCAGATTTACCTACATGGTATTTGAAAGTATATGGAGATTAATTCACTAAAGAGAATCTGAAAGGAGAATAAAGCCACAGATATTAATATAAAGGTTTAAAAACAATACTCACAGATTCTTCATCTTGAATCATCTGTACTAAGTTATCCAAAACAGGTGTAAGATTTCTAAAGGATTTAAAAAATGGAGACAATTGAATCACATCAACAGCTTTATTGAGGTTTGTTGCTTTAATTGAGTCACTTTGAAAAAAGGAAAATATTCTTACTTGGATTTCATATTATTGAAATTTTTGCCCAGTGCCAGGTGTTGTATTGATCTGTTCTTACTAAGCCATACTATCAGTGTGGAGAGGTCAGATTCCAGTCCTATGAGGAAACAGGATAAATAGAGAATCAAAACCCAGATGGAACAGAACAGTTATTTCAGATGGGCAAATCTGGGCACTAATAGGATGATAGCCCTGTGGATTCTTAACCATTCATTCTCAAAGTGCCTTTTACTCTCCTTTCACTTCCTATTACTTCACTGGGATAACCTCATTCTCTACAATGGCTCATCCAAATCTCTCCCCTCATCACCAGTTATTTATACACTTAGTCAGCAGGAAATGGGGAGGGGGCTGAGAGGAGAGCAGCAGCTTAATCCCTCACCCTCACTAGGATAATCAGCCAACTGTTAGTGTGGGGAGATTTTCTTTATTGCAAAAAGTTAATACAAATGAATAAGTTCCTAAATAAAGTAATTGGGGTGGGGGGGGAGCCCCTGGCAGCACAATTTCTATTGTGCCAAGAGTAAACATGACAGTTTCAAATTCTAAGGAAGAAAGGAAGGAAAATGTTCTCTTGATCTCATTCCCATCATGTGGATTTGGCCAGATATTTATTTCTGCAAGAGCTAAATACTAAATACTTAAAAATATTTTTTTGCTAAATTAAAAAAAAAAATTCTCTAATTCATGATGGCAAATGAAATTCCTACCTAGTGAGTTTTTTCATTCAGACCACATGTTTTTCTTTCTCCAACCTATTCTTACTCCAAGAAAAATTTTATGCTTCCTTTTTTTCTTTTTTTCCATCACCCAACCCACTTTTGTCCTGTACTTACCATTGTCTGAAATGTCTAGGCTGGTGATGTTGTGGATTTCAGCAATGCAACCTTCTAACACCTGGGCACCTCCTGATCTCAGCTATAACATACATATCAAACACAAATACAAACACAGACCTGTCAGCAAAGTCTGTAGCTACTGGAGGTAAAAGAAAAAGCTTGAAACAGCAGTAAGATCTTAAAAATAAAGGTTTCAACCAAAAAAAAAAAAACATACAGCAGAACTTACTGGAAACAGCATTTCAGAAGGAAGAAGCATGAGGCCTTATTAGCTTAAAGACATTCCCCTTCTTTCCCACTTCATCCCATCCCAGTCTCCCAAATAAGCAGAAAAATTATCAGGAAAGCAAGTCCTTTCCCATTTCCACAAACAACAAAGGCAGTAGCTGCCAATTCATGGAAGCTTTCATTTCTACTTGAAGACATGGTAAAGTTTATAGTTTAAAAACTGCTAAATAAAATCATCAAACAAACCAAATCAAGAAAAATGACAATTACTCAGTAAAAGACTTATCAACTAGTCCATCTGTTGGCCTTTGGGGATGACCCATACTTAAATCTATCTTAACAAGATGTGTATGAGCACTGTGTAGTAGAGGGGTTCAACTACATTAGGATGAAACAATACATCCAAGCTCTGTGAGCTACAGAGAAGAAAATCTAAGATAGTTTATTTAGTAAAATCACAAGATGATTCTTTTTCCACTATGGAGTTCCTTTTCAGAAGAGAAACACTAACTAAATCTTTTTTTCCCCCAAAATATGAATACTTTCTAAACTTTATTTTTCTAGTTTTATTTTTTTGACTGTGTTTTCTTTTGCAACATGGCTAATATGGGAATATGTTTTACATGACTTCACACATGTAATTGATATCAAATTGCTTGCCTTCTCAGGGAGGGGGTAGCAGCTGGAGGGAGACAGAGTTTGGAATTCAAAATTTTTTAAAATGAATGTTAAAAAATATTTTTACAGGACAGGGTAGGCAGCATAGTAAATATAGCACCAGCCCTGGAATCAGAAGGACCTGAGTTCAAATCTGACCTCAGATGAGTAACACTTAGCCATGAGGCCTTCCCCACTCCAAAAGGCAAAAAACCAAACCAAACCAAAACAAACAAACAAAAAAAACCAACAAACAAAAAAACCCCAAATATTTTTTGCATGTAATTGGGAAATATTTAATGAAATACATCAAAATATATTTTAAAATATGAATAAAAATCTCACAAAACTTAGGTAGCTTAAGTTACTCTGTTTCCAAACTATTTTTGCATAGTAACAGCTGGTAAATTCAGTGGGGTCAGGATGCCTTTCTATTTCATTTATTCAAATTTCTTTTAAACAAAAGGAAGAACCATAATATATAAATACTAAACAGGGCATTTAGAAACCTAGTTTGGAGTCTTAAGTAAAAATAAAATTTAGAATGCATAAAAAGTACTTTATAGATTTTGAAGTGCCAATGTTATTTGTCCTTCCTTTTCTAAGAGAACCAATGATATCACAGGGTGGTCTTGGTTCAAGCATGAATTAGATTCAAGTGAGGCAGGACTGCACAAAGTTGTCAACCTCATTCTTTCTCTCATCTGGCAGTGGCCCCGGATACACTGAATGACTTTGGTGTCTTCCATGTCTGACTAAGCTCTAACCATTCCATAAGCACCTCCATTGGCCACCTTCATTGCCACTGGAACAAATTGGACTCATCCTACATAGAAAACCTTGGACAAATCATATAGTCTTTTGTGCCTTAGTTTTTTCATCTGTGGGCTTGGGGCTGGAGCTATGAGTCTGATAGGACTGGGAACAGATGATTTCAAAAGACTCTTCCAGTGTTAATATTCTTTTAAAATTTCATTCAATATCTGAGTGCTTATAATATATAAGGACTCAGGCTAAGCAGTATACGAGATACATAATGTGGCATATGACACTATCAATGAACTCAAAGATTTTACCATCATTTGGGAGCAGTTAAGATATCAAAGCACAAAGTAGTCTTTTTCATTTTGTCAAATTTTGACTCAAGTGGGAAACTACATTCTACTACTTTCACTGGAGTATTAAAATTTTATCCTTAAGTCAGTCTGATGGATTTTTCTAGCTAATTCCAGGAAAAGTTCAATATGTGTGTTTTATGTGTCTACCTTTCTCTACTAAAAACTTTCCCTTCATCCAGAAGAAATATTCTGCTAAATGTGTTTTAAAAGAGTCTTCTAATTTTTTAAACCATATCAGATTATTCATTAGTATTCAAAGAGCTGTGGTTCTAATGTGAAGATCATTCTCATACAATCCATCTCTAAATACATCAGCACACAACATGCTAGGAAGGTTCACCTTTGCTCAATGTGAAGGATTTCCTATCAAGTTTGAATTTTTGTGAAAGGCAGTGCCAGAACTATTCAGCTTCACTTGGTGATTTTTTTCTCAGGGGTTCCCTGGCTGGCTGAAGTTTTTTCTCATAGAGACCCTTGAACAATGCCATATATATATATGTGGCATATATATATGTGGCATATGAACATGTGATACAGAGATTCTGTGTAGTGAAAAAAAATTTTTAAACATGAAATAACTTAAGTAAAAAGTATTACAAGTAAAAGGAATTTTATTTCCACAGGCTGGAACAGCATATCAATTGCAAAAGATAAACATTAGTGACTACAGCCTGAATTAATAAAAAGAGAAATTAGCTTCAGATATCTACTTGACTGGTAAGCACCATTTCTTTAAGATACAAAATGTTTTTGAAAAGACCCAATTTGTATTTATGTTAACGCCAAGTACGGTCTATGTATTTCTAGCAATAGCAATAGGAACCATTGGTGACTTTTTAAGGATTCTATTAAACTAAGATCTTTGACAGAAAATGTTTTATGAGTGTGTGTGGGTATATGTGGGTGTGTGTATCTACAGAAATATATTACATATAATACGTACATTAAACATGATATTTGCCAATTTAAAAAAGAATCCAATAAACTGAAAGCATGTGTGCTACACATACAGTGCTGCATTTATTTCTAAGATTGTTTACTGAGTTAGTTACTAAAAAGTTGATATAAGAGTAGTCAAGGTACTTACGCAGTGGCCAAGCTGAAGAAAGCACAGGGAGAAAAGGTGAAATACATTATCAGCAATAAATAGGTAGCATAAAACAGAGGGAAAGCAGAAGTTTCTGTCAATAGACAAACAGTTAATAAGCATTTATTAAGACCCTACTATGTGTCAAGCACTGAACTAAGCTCCAGGGAAGCAAAGACAGGGTCCCTACTCTCAAGGAGCTCAGTTTAATGGGAGAGAAAGATGAATAAATAAACACTGTGAAACTTTGTCAAGTTCTAAGTAAAATTCTTTTAATGTAGAATTAAGCTTCAGGGAAAAAACAGATTAATTTAAACAGAAGAATAGCAAAACTTTCAAGGTGTTAACTAGAATAGATTAAAATCAATCATTAAGTACATAAAGAATAAAAGTGACAAAAAGATAAAGCTTTCCCCATGATGGAAAAGTACTTCCATTATTATAAGTGAAGGTTATTAAGTGACTTACATAAGTGGAAGGGGGGTGTGTGTGTGCATGTGTGTTCACGCATGTGTGTGTGTGTGTGTGTGTGTGTGTGTGAGAAACTGGTTTGAAACATTCCTCATTTTGGATTCTACAACTCCACTGCTTTTTAAGGGTAAATAAGGTCAAGAGAACTCTATGTAACTGAATACATTTTGAAATGTCAAAAATAAAATCACTTTTGCTTTAAGAGAGGTTTATTACTTAAATAAGATCTATCATTTCACATGCTGCTACCACTACTAAGTGAAAAGCTACTCCCGATAGTCCATTAACCATGATGATGGGATGATTTAAACCCAAAGGTGAGCTTAAATACTCATTTGCTGTCCTCCTAAGATCATCTATTTTAAAACTGATGTTGCCAAGTCCACTTATGTAGAAATTAACTTGAAAAAACATTTTCTCTCATTTTTTCTAAAGCCCTCCCCCCAGCTTCATCCAATTATAAGAGCTATGCAGGAATAAAACTGCAATTATTCTTCTGGGAATTTGAGAGGGAAAAAAAAATCATAGGACATATAAAGACTAAAAGTTGGAAAAGGAGATAAAACAACCCCCAGACAGTGAAAGTACTTTCTTTTTCATTTGGAAAACAAGATATACAGGAAAGGCATTGTTTGGGAAAGGGCAGAACTTAGTTGGACAAAACCTAATTACAGGTGTCCACTGGCTACCTGAGCTTCTGCCAATGGTAAATAGTTCAAGTAGGAACTAAGAGTTCTTAGAAACTAAGAGTTGTTTTCAAAATGCTGAAAACTACTGGAACACATTGTAAGATTTGCCAGCCCATCCTGCCCCTATAAAACATTTTCAGCTTTGAATTCTATTGTTCTAGTCCACAGGAATGTGGTGTGTGGGAAGGTACAACAGGTCACAGGTCATAAATACATACAACACACACACTGTCTAATCTTGAAGGCTAGCTAAAAGCCTAGCAGCTTGAAAAGCACAGCTCTAAAGTTCCCACTTACTCATTTTCACTTTCCATCCTTTCAGAATTTTTATAGCTAATGTGCATCCTCTGAAATGGTCACCAAAGACCCTTGCAATGCACCACAGGATTAGGTGCGCTGGTGGGCAGCTCTACAATGAGGCTCCTACCCCAAAAGTAGCTGAATTTGCTACTATACTCCACTCAGGCTTCTCTTAACAATGCCCAGCCCCCGGCTGCTAAGTAGTATAGGGCATCTTAGTAGTTGCGAGGACAGAATGCTGGATATGAAGTCAGGAAGACCTCAGTTCAGGTCTAGCCCCAGACACTTATTATAGCTGTATGACCCTGGGCAAGTAATTTGACTTCTGAATGACTCCATTTCCTCAACTGTAAAATGAGGATAATAATGGCACCTACCTCCCAGGGCTGTGGTGAGGATCAAATGAGATAACTATTTGTAAAGCGCTTAGCGCAGTGCCTGGTATACAGTGGGCACTTAGTAAACGCTTGTTTCCTTCCTTCCTGTTTATCTAAGAGGGAATTAAGATCACAGGAATCAGAGTTTAAGCTTTCAATTTCTACTCTCCTCCATATAGGGGAGGGTTATAAAGTAATTTTTTAAAACTACCTGAAGTGGATACAATCAAAAGAATGTGGCACAGTGAATAGAGCACCAGCCCTTGAATCAGGAGTTCAAATATGGCCTCAGACACTTAACACTTACTAGCCGTGTGACCTTGGGCAAGTCACTTAAACCCAATTGCCCTGCCTTCCCCTTCCAAAAAGGGGAAAAAAAAGAAGAATGTTCTCTCCTTCAAAGCAGTCAAGCTGAGAAGCCATACACTAACTTTAATGAGGATATCATTGCTCAAAACTTTTTTTTTATTTTCTCTCTGAGAAATGCCTTCCCAACCACAGTAGTAATTCAATTAAACTCATCAATATGTTAGAAGCCTGCCTTCCTGCTATGGACAGAGCTCATTGTAGGCTGGAAGAGACTGCCTGCTAGCAATGAATAGGTTGTGGTAGCCACCCAAGCAGGATAGACTTTGAATATAAATGGACTCAGTTATGGACTAGGCCCTTGTTCAAGAATCAAACCTAGAAAAGTTCTGAGAAGGCTCGTTGCTAGTTAGTCATTAAGTGACAAAAGTTTTGGCCACAGAAACTCTTGAATGCTATATACTATGCAGCTAGGTGGTACAATGGATAGAATTCTGGACTTGGCAGACTGGAAGACCTGAGTTCAAATCCTCCCTCAGATACTATGAGATTGAACAACTTCTCACAGCCTCAGTACTCACACCTACATAACAGGGATATTGTGAGGAAAAAATGAGAAAACATATAAAATGTCTGCAACTCTTAAGAGCTATATAAAGCTAGCTATTGTTATATATGTAGAGGGGCTGCAATCTATAAAGTGACACATTCCCAGAACAATAAAACATTGGTCAATTTTAACTGAATATTAGTGCCACATAGTCAAAATTAAAGAATCTTTTCTGTTAAAAATCATGTTTTAAAACAATAACTATAAACTTTAAAAGAGGGCAATTTGCAAAGAGGCTTCTTTGAGTGTTTATTAAGAAATGTTTATGGCAGTGAAACAAAATGTGTTTTAAAAACAAATAACATAAATATTGCTATTTTAGGCATGGGAAAAGATACAAAGATTAAGGAGCCATTGTCCACAGCATCACAGAGTTTGTGATCTCTTTCTATCACAAACAGAAATCCCTATAATACAAAATGAATGGCAAAAAGAAAATGTATGTGAAGTACAAATTGCCATGACAAACCTCCAAGGAGAAAGGCATTACCGACAAGTTGAACTGCTTGTTTCAACCAACCATAAAAAAAGAAAAGAAAAACCTTCACCCAGCCTTATTTCCCTGCTAGCTATAATGCTCTATATCGCCTTGTCACAGAAAAAGCTGTTTGCACTTTCCCCAATCTCAACCCCTTGTAGTCTGGCTTCTAACCCCATCACTCAAGTGAAATGGTGCTCTCCCCAAAGTGACCAACGATGTCATTGGTCAAATCCAATGGCTTTTCGTTAGTCTTCATCCTTGTTGATCTGCTATAGCACTTAACAGGGAGGGCTACCCTCTCGTTCTTGGACATTCCTTTTTTTGTGGTTTTTCATGAAACTTCTCTGTCCCGGTTTCTTCCTATTCACCTGATGACTAATCTAATCAGATGCCAAATTTTGTCAAATCTCCATATTTCTCTCACCTGCCTTCTCACCACTCACAGGGCCAGCACCATAGCTCAGGACCTCATCAATCTCTGCTCTAGTTGCCCAAGTGACACTTTTAAACCAGACAGATCTGAATACATCATAAGCTTTCTCCAAAAGCTCCCATAGCTGCCAACTGTGTATAAGATAAAATTAAAACCCCCTTGTTTGTCATCTAAAGCACCTGCAGAGTACTTTGAAAACCTTAAAACACTATACAACTGTTTATTATCCACGATCATCATTGCCCTTCACAATCTGTTTCCAGACGACCTTTCTAAGCTAATTGCACAAAACTCTCCTTCACACATCAAGTTCCAATCAAATTAACCTACATATTGTTCCCTTTACATGACATTATTTTCCAACTCTGTCCATTTCCACGAGTTGTCCCTGAAATCCTAAAATGCACTCCCTCCCAATACTGCTTCACAGAATGCCTGCTTTTCGTCAAGGCCACCTCCTAGATGAGGTTTATCCTGATCTACCCAGTTCTGATTTCCCTCCCCACACACCAAAATTAGTTTGAATACATTTATATTGACTTATCTGTATACTCTTTGACGGTAAGGACTATTTGTTTTTGTCTTTGAAACTACAGCACCTAACATAAGCCTGGTTCACAGTAAGCACCTAAGAAATGCTTGTGGAATGAATGAATGAATGATAATAATAGCTAACATATCTATCTATCTATTATTATAAGTTTTGCATATGTATACACACATACCCAATTTAATGTGACCTTTGGAACAGATCCATGAGGTAGGTGCTAGGATTATCCTCATTCTCCACATAAAGAAGGCTCAGAAGGATTAAGTGACTTCCTCAGAATCACACATTTAGTTAAGTGTCTGAGACAGGATTTAAATTCTAGTTCCCTTGCCTCTGAGACCAATCTTTTATCCATCATGTCTTCTATCTGAAAGAAATCAAAGACGGCTTCATGGAGGATGTGGTTCTTAAAGGCTGTGAAAGAGTTCAACAGGTAGAAATGGGATTGGTGATGGGCATCTTAGGTCTAGGATACGCTAAGAACAAAAGTGGGGAGGCACAAAAGCGAATGGGGACAGTGAATGGTAGGGTTTCAATGGAGATTAAAATACATGAAGAAGAAGAATATGAAGTAGTATGAGAAGTATGAAGGCTATAAAGGTAGGGTGGCACCAAACTGTGGATGGTCTTCAATACCAAGGTAATCAGCTTAGACATTACTCAGAAGGCAATAAAGAACCACTGAAGGACTTTAAACAGTGGGGTGACATACTAGACCTATGCATAATGAAGATTAATTGGTATTAATGTAAAATATGAATTGGAGGTGGAGGAAGAGAATGGAAGACAAGTAAAGAAGTACTTGGGTGATAGAAGTGAGAAGAGAAAGAAGGGGATGAATAAAAGAGACATTTCTGAAGCAGAAGTCATTGACAACCAGTCATATGTAGGAGATAATACTAATGTTTAAAACGGCTGCTACTGAGAGAAACAGGGGAGGCAGAAGGAGGAAGAATATATTTTTAAGGAAAGATAAGTTGTGTTTTTAGACATGCTGAGTACCAAAGGGACATCTAGGCAGAGATGATACTGAGAAGAAATGAGTTAAATATCTAATTTCTAATTTGCAATCTAATGACTTAAGACAAAAAAATAGTACCATGGGAACTACCAAGCTTAAGGGATAAGGAAGAGAAGTCAGCAGAGGGGAGGCTGAAGGATGGGTCAATCAGGAATAAAAGCAGGAGAATGTAGTGGCACAGAAGCCAAGAGTGCAGAGAATATTGAGAAGAATGGGATGATTTTGCTGCAAGTTTCTCTAAGAAACTTGTAATCTGTGTACATACATAGATTTGAACTCAAGTCTTTAAGAGTTTTATTCACTGTGCCACCTAGCTGATATAAATCCCTCATGTGAAAAGTTCAGAATTAATTCTGAATAAAATGAGAGAGGAAACAAAAATGTTTGTTAAATATGGTAAAAATTGGGATAAGGCAATGGTGGATGAATCCTTCTCTCTGCTCCCACCATCAAAAGCAGCCTTGAGAGATTCCTGTGGCTTGGTGCCAAGCCACTGAGAGGACTTTCTATGGACAGGGTCCTGGAGATTGTTGACAATCACACACACACACACGCATGCACACACACACATACTGCTTTGCTTGACTATGCATATTTGTTACAAGGGCTTTCTTTTTATTTTTTCAATGAAAGTGAGAGAGAGAAAATAAATGCTTATTAAGTGCAAAAAGAATGAGTGGGTGGTCAACAGCATTCAATACTACTGCAGTCAAGGAGGAAAATAGCACTGAATTTGGACATTTTTAGGTCATTAGTGATTATTGAGAGAGTGATTTCAGTAAACTAGTAGGTACAGAGACCACATCGCAAAAGGCTGAGAACTAAGTAAATGTTGAAAATGAAGGAGAACTGGATTTAGGCTATATCTTTAAAGATATTTGAAAATAAGAGGGAGGAGAAAGAATGGGGTGAAAGCCAAAAAGTCAAGGAAAGGCATTTTGAGGAATGGGGGAGACTTGTCAATGTTATTAAGCAGAGGAGAAGGAACTAATGAATAGGAACAAACTGAAGATGAATTAAAACCACAGGATCATAACTCAGACAGAATCTTGGAAAGGACATGAGGATTGACTCAAGGGTACATGCTTAGTAAGTAGTTAGAACTTTTCTTCTGTGATAAGGGGGAAATATGAGAGATACCACTGAAAAAATGGGACGGGAGGGGACTGAGACATTCCACATCTAATGGTTTCATTCTTTTGGGGAAAATGATGAATTTAGCCTATATTTAAACTTATGAGATAATTTTTTTTTGTGGCTTATGACATGGTTTTAAAGGGAAACATAAAGATTTGGGTTTCATATTTCTGAGCGATAATGATGAGGCCATTCTTTTTTTTGCTTGTTTGTGTGTGCGTTAAGTGTCTGAGGACGGATCCGAACTCAGGTCCTTCTGACTTCAGGGCCAGCACTCTACTCACTGAGCCACCTAGCCGTCCCTAAATGAGGCCATTCTTACTCAAATTAACACCTGTATAAAGCTTCTCACTTGGGAATATAAAAATGCAACTGTAAGGGCAATACACAAAGAAAGGTGAGAAAGGAAGAATGAAGGTGAGAAAAATCAATATAGAGTGACTATAGAAATAACTTATATAAACTAAGCTATTCCTTGCCTCCTCTCCTGACACCTAAACTCCTGACTTAAATTTACTTTTATCCTTTTTCTATCCAATTATGACCATCACCTTAAACCTTATTCATTTTTCTCCTCTGTCATTGCCTAAATGTGGTTTTAAAAGAAATCTCTAGATTTTCTTTCCTTTGAAGAGGAATAAAAAATCTGGAACAAAAGGGCTCTCTACATGGTCATTGTGTTATGGTAAGCAATCATTTGATTCTGTGGCCATAATTGGTATCATTTTGGCTTTTAAATACTGAAATATATGTATGTGCTATAGTATAATATGTACATCTATCCAACATGTATATAAGCACACACATAGGCTTCAAAATATATAGTTATTCTGTTCCAATGTTGATAACAAATTAAATTAAGTGAAAGCAACTCATGTTCATATAAGGGCTTTGTAGGACATTTAAATAGCTGTACTGGGATGTATATGTTTGCACTGCAACCAAATCATCACTGAAATTATCTCAGGTACGGCACTCAAACAAACACTCATAAAACATAGCTTGAAGGGATCTCTGGAAGTTCAGTCATCTGCCTACATGAAATATCACAATTAAGCCATTCTAATTAAAGCAGAGTCTGGTCTACGAACTGAATTTCCATTGGTAAAAAGGTCCTCAGTCTGAGAAAGTTATCACAGAATTTTAGAGTTCTTGTTGTTTTTGATCAGTCCTGTCCAACTCTTCATGACTCCATGGACCATAACATGTCAAGCCCTTCTATCCTCCACTATCTCAAAATCTGTCCAAGTTCAGGATTACTGTTTCCATGACACATCTATCCATCTCGCCCTCTGCTGTCCCCTACTCCTTTTGCCATTAATCCTTTCCAACATCAAGATCTTTTCCAATGAGTCATCTTGTCATTATCTGGCCAAAGTATTTAAGCTGCAGCTTCAGTATTTGAACTTCTAGTAAAGAGTCTGAATTAATTTCTGTAACTAGTGACTGATTTGATCTCCTTGCTGTCCAAGGGATTCTCAAAAGTCTTCTCTGGAACCACAATTTGAAAATGGTGATTCTGTAGCACTCAGTTTTCTTTATAATCTAACTCTCACAGTCATATATTGCCACTGGAAAAAACAAAACAAAAAACCTTTGACTATATGGACCTTTGTTGGCAAGGTCCACAGATTTGCCATAGCTCCTTAGAGTTCTAAGAGTTTAGAATCTAAGAGTCTTAGATTTCTTAGTTCAACCGACTTATTCTTCAGATAAGAAAACTGAGGCCAATAAGAATTAAGCAGCATGCCTATGGCCACAAAATTCATTAAAGAAGGACTTGTGCTAGCATTCTGCTCTCTGATTTCTAGTTCAATGCTCTTTTAAGTGCCCATGGTGGCTGACTATTTCAAAAAAAGCACTTCTAAGCATGATTACAAGCTCACTCATCAGGCTGACTTCTCTTAATTCCATATCGTAACTGGGTATCAGTGAAAGCGCAGACTATTTACTGAATTCTAGATTTTTCCGAGGGTATTGTAGGACTCTAAGTGTATATTAATAATAACAACAATAATGATGGATAACTTTTATTAAACACTTACTATGGTGCCAGGCACTGAGCTAAGTACTTTAATATTATCATATCAGTGGACCCACACAACCACCCTGGGAGGCTTGAAACTGAGGGAGACAGAGGTATGGGTTTTTTCATGATTTGTCTTGACTTACACAGCTAGTAAGTGTCTAAGGCTTGATTTGAACTCAGTTCTTCCTGATTACAGGACCAGCATTCCCTCCACTGTACCATTTAGCTTCCCTAGCTGCTACTAGGAAGGAAGAAAGGCAGTATCAAATGGCAACCCAAGAAAGAAATGAGTACTTAAAAACAAATACCTGACCTTTAGTCAAAACAATCAGGCCTCACTCCCAAATCTAATTTTTGTCAGACTGGATGCAAACCTGGGCAAGTAATTTCATGAGATACTATTACAATATCCTCATCTAAAAAAATGTGGATCAGAGACAGTCAGAAATAGTAAATAGAGAAAGATATGGATTTGAATCCTGACTCAGACACATCTGGCTGTGTGAACCTAGGTGAGTCACTTAATTCCTCATTAATCTAGGCAACTTTCTAAGACTATTGGTTCCAATGATAATGTTAAACTGCTTTGGTCTAGGAAAGTTCTGTGTCTCGGTAAAATCAAAGGTTTTATTCTACGGGGTGATATAGTCCTTATCCCTATATGATTAAGAAAATCATACCATAATCACTTATATGTGAGAAAAATGCTTTTTAGACTTTAAAATGATGTGTTTATTGTTTTTGTTATTATTTAGTTATCCTCTGAATAACTAATAACAGAGGCCAAGGAAAAACTCTGAATCCTTAAGATAAAAGGCTCTCACATGTGAGTACTGAAAATAAAACAAAAACCTCTTTGCTACAAAATAATAAAAGTATGCCTTTTCTGGAACTAATTTAGGGACAATTATCTCACAATAATAATTTAGTCAAATGAGCATTTAGATAAGCAATAATAATAATATATTATTATTAAATGCCTATGATATGCAAGATCCTATGCTAGTCACTGGAGATACAATGAGAAAAAAAAGAATTAGTCTCTGCTCTCAAAAAGGTTGCATTTTACAAGGGGATAAAATAGTACTAGACATGTTGTTTTGCTGTTATTCAGTCATTTTTCAGTTACACCTGACTCTTCATGACCCCATTTGGGGTTTTCTTGGCAAAGATACTGGATTTACCATTTCCTTCTCCAGCTCATTTTACAGATGAGGAAACTGAGGCAAACAGGGTTAAGTGACTTGCTCAGGGTCACACAACCACTAAGCGTCTGAGGCCATATTTGAACTCCGGTCTTCCTGATTATGGGCCCAGCACTCTGCTCACTGTGCCTACTAGCTGCACATGTTTATGATTACATAAGATATATAGAAGTATCTATGAATTTGGTAGTTGCATCTTAATATATCTATTACATAAGATATATATATAAGATAAGTGAATAGTAAGCAATTAGAGATGGGACCAAGTATTAATAACTAAAATGATCAGGAAAGGTTTCCTAAGGGCACCAGAGCTTGCCTTATAAAAACTTAGGGTGGGGCAGGTAGGTGGTGCAGTGAATAGAGCACTGGCACTGAGTCAGGAGGACTTGAGTTCAAATCCGGCCTCAGATACTTAACACTTACCAGCTATGTGACATTGGGCAAGTCACTTAACCCCAATTGCCCTGCCTTCTCCCCTCAAAAAAAAAATGTTAGGGATCTGAGGAAGGGGAAATAAGAAAGGACAATTTCAAATTTGTGTTAGAGTATTAATCAGATCTCATGGCTGATGTCATAATTATTGGCATAAAGTATTTTATAAACTGTAAGTCAATATGTAAACTATTATCATAATCTCAATGCTTAGTTGGATTTTGAATGTTAGGCATAACATATTATAATATATGAAATAAGACACGGAAATAATAGAGCTGCAAAGCCCATCTGGAAAACTGTTTGCTCTAGCTTAGGCAGCTAGAAATGAGAGATAAGTGAGAGATAAACAATTACAAAAAGGGACAGACCATAAGTTTATTGTCCAAGGACTAGACAAGCTTATTTTGGAGAAGTGCATATTCAACTTGCTGCCTGAAAGCTCAATTTTTATTTAATTTTTTGCTAGAGCAACTCACAAAGACCACTGCATAGTTATAGAGGGGTTGTAACCTGTGTGAATGATGGGAAGATTTATAATGATCAAGATAAGAATAACTAGCATTTATGTAGTATCTTAAGATTTACAAAATACTTTACAAATGTTATTCCCTTTTATCATTACAACTACCTTGGGAGGCAGGTGCTATTGTTACACTCATCTTATAGATGAAGAAACTAAGGCAGCCAAAGGCTAAGTGATTTGCCCAGGGTCACACAGCTGCAAAGAGTCTGAAGCTGGATGAAGTTTTCCTGACTCCAGGTCCAGCACTCTATCCATTGTGCCACCTGCCTGCCTTATGGATTCTCAAATAATGGACGGAAAAATGGGGTCCTTAAAAAAACATATCTGAATGCTTTTTTGGAGGGCCAAATGGGGTACTAGCACTGTAATGGCTAAAACTGGGAGAAAAATAGGACTAGAACTTTTATCACATGTTTTTTCTCCCCCATTTACACCCTGTGGGGTTACACTGTCACATGCCAAGAAAAAGTCAACTCAATTCTGAGGCTATTTTCTCATACGCATATACTCAAATTACACTTACCTCACAACTGCTGAGATCAAGAGAAACCCCCTTCAGATTATGATTACAAGCCAAACCCAATAAGAGTGCTCTGGAAAAAAGGAGAAAATTAAGATGCAACTATCAAATTCAAAGTTTTTTTTTTTTAAAGAAAAGCCATAATTCTGATTAAAAACGTTATCCACCTCCAGAAAAAGAATGATTAGAATCCGAACACAGACAGAAGTATAATTTTAAAAAACTTTTTCTTTCTTTTTTTTTTTTTGGTTTATGTTTTTTTTTTCACAACATGGCTAATATGGAAATATGTTTTACATGACCACAATTATAATTAATATCAAATTGTTGGTCTTCTTAAGGAAGAGAGAAAGGAGGGAGAGAATTTGGAAATTAAATTTTAACAAATGAATATTAAATATTGTTTTATACAGAATTAGAAAAAAAATTCCTAAAATCACATAATCAATCACTCAAACAAAAGTCAAGCACACACTTTAATGTGTCTTAGAGAGAAAGAAAATTACCTGAATCACAGGTGAAACAGAAAATACCACCTCAGATGTTTTTTTAATGCTAATTATCTTCTTTATAGAGGGAAGGAAATCTGATGGTGAAACTCTTCATATAGCATGAGATTGGGTTGATATATAGGTTAGTTTTACTGAACTGCGCTTTTTCCCCTCTTTCATTTTTATGTTGTGGTAAAATGGGTAAGGGAATGGGGAATAACCTATCTGAAAATCAAGATGATATAAAAACAAAATACATCAATGCTTTTTAAAAAAATTAATTCCAACTGTATTTCCATTTTTTGGCAACATTGATAAAATGGCTCTATACCTTTCTTTGGTCTTACACCATAAGAGCTCTATCATAAATGCAAATGCTAACTGGAATACTATTCCTATGCAAATAAACCAACAGTAAAACTAATTGCACATTGAAATCAAATGGAGTTCATCAAAGATAATTCCCACCTGCATCTACTTAAGAGCATCATTAATAATACTTAGATTATTAGGTAATTGTTAACAGAGCAGCAAAGAAGATAAAAGACAGTATCCCTAAGGATTTTATTTTTGAGTGCAGAAGCCATATTCTGTGTTGTTATTCCAATGTTCAAAATTAACCAGGTTATCAGATAAAAGAACATATAGACTATTTCATTTTAGAATTAATGATTAAAAGGTTGATTCCATGAAAATTCACTCCTTCTCTAATACGATGTTAGTGTGATCTAGAAAAGCTAGAGCTGAAAGCTATCTATCAAGAAAAGGGAATAATGATAATTCATCTAATGATGGTATATCTGCTTCCCACTCAGCATGAAGTGACTAAATGGAAGTTATTTAAACATTTCCTTTGTATGTGGTCATGAGTTCAGACCTCATTAATACAGATTTTGTGATCATTTGGACAAAAGCCCAGATGAAACTTGCTTTAGCAACATCAACAGTAAAATCATTAATGTGATATGCAAATTAACAGGATAAAAGACTCCTAGAGGAATATATTTCCTAAAATCGAACATTAATAGCACCCACATCCATATAAACAGTTAATGTATTGGTTAATACCTGATTCTTATCTATTCATAAAATGTTGCCATCAGACTTCATGTGGTAATGCTCTGTTGACAGGCCACTCTATTGTGCTAAATAAAACTGAATTTCTTTAAAAATACTAAGTACGAGTAATTCAGACTTTTCACTAATTTGTAGTTCACTTCCCCTAATAATAACAATAAGGAAAGTATTGAATTACTTCCACGACATGTTCACTTGTTTCCCCTTCTCCCCATTCTTCAGACTCTCAGAACAGGCCCATATGTATGCTTCCCAGTTCATCTGACTAAATTCATTAAAAGAAAAATAATTCAGGAATATAAAACCTTTTCTAAAGCTTATATCATGCTTAGAAACAAATTCACTTTTCCCTGTTATTTTAGCTTTGAGAAGATGAAGCCCAAGTAATATTTTCTCTTAAGTGTATGAGAGCATTCCCATAAAGACTTTTTCTTCACCTATAAGTCATTTTTCTATGAATCAGTTCATCTCAATTCATACCTTGCTTGCTTTTTCTTTATTTCCTTATCTCATGTCCCTTTGTCCATTCCTTTTCTAATTCCATTAATCCTTTGTTCAGAGAGTAGGAATGGAACAAGAAAAAAAATCTACAGAAAATACAACTTCAAAAATAATAGTCCTGTAATCTTGAGGATTACTGGGAAGGATGGACATATATTATTTGCGTACAGATCTTGCATCTTTCCATATATTTTGTCATTTGAATTTTTTGGTTTGAAAGTATATGGGAGATCTATATTTTTATTCTAAAATATTTTTATAATGTTACCTTTGAAGGGAAAAATTTCCTTTTGTTCCTTTTTAATGCCTTTTCCTGGTAAAGTTATGGCAATAGGAGTAATAACATATGTTAAGATTTTTAACTAAAGCAAGTCCACAATTGGGAGAAAACTACTCAGGGGGCTAGGCCAACAAAAGTAACTAACCCAGTAGAAACTGTCACTTAATGATGAACCACAATGCACAGGATAACTTTCTGAAACAAGTTGTTTTCTTTATCTTAATTCATTGATGAACAAACCTGGATTAATTTAATAATTAACTTTCATTCTTCAAAGACCCCTACAAACATGGAACAGTAAGAGCAAATGATAGTTAAATTTTAGGTTTAATCTCCTTGCTTCTGAATGGCTAATTCTATGCATAACTATTTTTCAAAGCACTCCTAAGTGAATTTATTAAAAATACCAAGCCAAAGATTTTTTTAAAGAGAGAAATAATTAGTATATATTGAATCCTTAATGGCAAGATACCTAAAAACAATAGCCCTGGGATATTTCTGAAGCACACCATGCAATCTCTCCTGCAGAGCTCTAAGGAAAACATCAAGGCACAGAAACTCAATGGCCTTTGAAGTATGCTTGAAATGCTTCAGCTTGAATGAAAAACATGGCCTCAAAATGAAAGGCCAAGTAATGAAACAAATAATTCCCTGCTTTAAAAAAAAAAATCATTAGATTTACCCTTTAGTTCTATTAAAAAGAAAGTGGAGCAAAAACAACATGGAAAGTTTCTGAGAGAAACAATACTATTGTTTCACAATCTAAAACTGTTAATAATCATTTCTTCTTCTTCTTCTTCTTCTCCTTCTTCTTCTTCTTCTTCTTCTTCCTTCTTCTTCTTCTTTTTTGCGGGCAATTGGGGTTAAGTAACTTTCCCAAGGTTACACGGCTAGGTTTTTGTTTCTGTGTGCTAAGTGTTGGAGGCCGGGTCCGAACTCAGGTCCTTCTGACTCCAGGGCCAGTGCTCTACTCACTGCGCCACCTAGCCACCCTAATATAATCATTTTTAATTGCCTGCATCCCTCTATCCAACATCCAGTCCTTTTATATGTATCTATTACCAAACACTAGCTGAAAATCAAACTCTGATTCCTATTTAACCAAGGCAGAATCGTTTCCTTTTTACTTTTCAGAAGTATGGTTAACATATTTAATTGTGTAAAGAAAACACTATTGAATATCATAATCACTATGACAGAAAAAAATCATTCAAATCTGTGAAACTTTATTTCTAGCATATATGCAAGAAATGAACCAAGCTTGATCAACCATCAATATTTTTAATACACTTCTACAAAGGAGCAATCACAAAGATGAAAGGATTATTGATTTGGCATGATTATAATTTTACACAAGTATTGATATATCATATCCATATAATGAAATATATAGTAAACTCTTATGCAGGTGATATAGGAATGGGGTATTCTGGGTAACTGAGTAGTCTAGGTATTATAACATTACAGCATATACTATATACAGATCAGCAATCTTTTTAAAATTAGAATAAAATACATGAAAAATTATTCTGAACATAATTGATGTTAGTAATTATGACCTTGAATGATCTTGAAATTCCCCCATAGTCCAAAAAAAATTAAACTATTATACATATATACATAAATGTTTAGAGAATTCTCAGTAAATAGGATTTGGGGTTTGTAAAAAAAAAAAAGCTTACTATTTACTATTTTTATTTAACAACCTATATAATAAAAAAAAAAGTTTATCCCCTCAGAAGTCAACCAACAAAAATAATTGTCTATATAATATTAAAAAATCCTTATAATTACAATAGTACGATTGTGCAAAAAGTCTAATCAGTGCCCATACATTAATCTGGGGTCTACTTTCTTCCTTTTTTGCATCACTTTTTTCAGATCTAATGACACAGTCCAAAAGTATTTTTTACTTTTTCAAATAACAATATAGTAATTCATCAGTTTGTCGTGTCATATTCTGTTTAGTAATTCCCCAATTTGGGGGCATTTAGATAATTTGTAGTTTCTTCCACATTTCACCTAAAGCAGGTATAAATGCTTTTAAAAGTTTACTTTCTTAAAGTGAGACCAGAAATAATGTTTGCTATACAACTGAATGCAATTTAACACAAGTACAAAGGAAATCCTTTACAAAACATCAGGACACAGCAACATACCTGTTACAGGGTAATTATGTTTTGCCTCATTTTTAAAATTATATTTGGGGGAATATGGCAGTTTCTACTATATATACATAAGAACAAAGTCTGCCTAATTATATATAATGTACTATCCTTTCTACACTATAAACATTTCATCTCTTGGGTTGGAAATACTTAGTATAAATGTAATAGTTTTATTTTTAATTAAATTTTATCTTACACACAGATCCATCTTCTTACCCTCTCATTACTTGTCAAAAAAATAAACAAAATTTTTGTTATAAACATGTAGAGTCAAGCAAAACAAAGCTCACTTTGGCCATATTTTTTTCAAATGGCCATGGTTTTAAAGGTTGCCAAATATTTGGCAATATATTCCTGCTTTGATCAGTAATTAATCTATATTTTCAGCATAATTAAGGGAAATAATAAATAAGGGAAACTGTCAAGTCCTCAACTATTTTAGAAAGGTCCAAAAATGTACACAATTAGATAAATGCTTTATTGGAAACAATATCATTGGGGGCACCTAGGTGGCACAGTAAATAAAGCACCAGCACCTATAGTCAGGAGGACATGAGTTCAAATACAGCCTCAGACACTTAACACAGGCTATGTGACCTTGGACAAGTCACTTAACCCCAATTGCCCTGACCTCCAAAAAGGGAAAAAAATAATATCATTATTAGATAAATCCCTAATTTTTTTTTAAAGAAAAACAAATTGCATATGTTGTCTATTCCCCCAAATGATATCAGATGAAAGCCTACAGCGATGGTGAAATGGGAAAAATACTGATATTTTGTTCAGTTTTGCTTTTATCTTTTTGGGGCATTGGGTAGAAGGAGAATATGAGGAAGGGCATTATGCCTTCATCACCTAATTGTCTGTAAAGACAACTCCTGGTTCCAAAGGTAGTTTAATTCTATTACCCTCAAAATAACATCACATTTTTTATTATTTGTGGCAATAAAGGACAGAGGGCATGATTGAAAGCCACATACTCCAAGTTTCATTTTACTAATTTTTTCAACTACCAATCATTTCACTGGAAATTTATTTCTTTGCATTCTGTTTTCCATTTTGATGCTTTTACACCATTGAAACAATCAAAAGACATCTAGCTAGAAAGATGAACAAAAAAGGGTTTGGATAGTTCAGAAGTTGGATAATGTACTCCTAAACAAATATATGCATAACTGTTCTAGAGTTTACTTATCATTAAGTTAGTCAGAATGCTTGGTATCAAGACTAGAAATAACGTAACAATATACACTTAAGATTATGTGCCAGAAGAGTCTTGAATGATTTTTGTGAGCAAAGATTTCATAAAAGAAAAAAGTCAGCTAAAGACAAGAGGGAAAGCTCTTTATTCCAAGCTTCTAATAGCATTAGTATTGTAGACCCCATCCTCCTGGTAGTCAAAAATAACCTGAAGGACGCGTAGAAGCACTGACATTTTGATCTGTCTTCTGAGGTTTTGGATTACATACCCCATTCTTCAATAAAATCATCTAGAAAACTGAACTTCAAAAGCTCTGGAGAAAAAGAACAAGGCACTTACTTTAAAGGCTCAGGAGAGAGTTTAGTGCCTGAAAGGTTGATTTGCATCAAGGCAAGAGAACTGCTGAAAAACTGTTTGAAAGATGGGGGTACATCTTTTCCTTTCCTGTAAATCAGAAAACATAACAGGTTAGCGCTGACATTTTCACAGAAATATATAATTCCAAAATGGCCAGTGTTGACAGGTACACAATTACCAATGGCTGCACATAGATGCTTTGTGAATTAAAGGATGGAATGGCTAAATTTTCAGAAGTACTTAAAAGGTAGGAAAAAAAACCCAATCCAACAACCCCAAATCAATTGATGAGACAGGGAAATCAACAAAAAAGGTATTTATAAAGTCCTTACTGTAACCCAAAACAATTTTTGTACAACACCATCCTTTTCTCAGATAAACTAATGCCTGCTGACCTTTTGTATAAAGCCAAAGAGAAGTGCTGAGATTTAAAAGTATATATGTATAATTTGGTATTAAACAAGATGCCCTTTGGGTGTGGAGCACTTAACTTTTTGAAGTGGTGGTTGGTTTTGCTATAGTTCTTCCTTTCCACCCACCCCCTTTCAGATTTTGTTATAAATGGATGGCTATAATGGTAATGGGAATTTGAAGATCTTCCCTGCCCTCTATAGGCCTAAGGGAATTTGTAGACTTTCCCTGCTTTGAAAATAAACCATGCCCCCTAATAGGTTGAATGTAGTCACATGGAGCCTGTGGTGGGAGGAGTTTGCTAAAGGGTGGAACAGAGCCCACAGGAAGCTGGGAGTCAGAGCCAGTTAGATAGTGAGGGAAAAGGATGCTCAGGCAAGGAGTCAGTCTCCTGAGTAAAATATTGGTCAAATATTGGTTTGTGGGAAAGCTAAAGGATGGTGTGGTTCTCTGCTACTTTGTGGTATATTAACTTCTATGTTGCTATGATGGATTCAGTTTCCTGGTGTTAGGATTTGATTTTCTAGTGTCTGAATGAATGTTTTGCTTTTAACATCTATATGGAGAGCCTGTTATATTTTGCAATCTAACACCATGCAGGTCTATTTATAGTGATCATGGATGCTGTAAATATTGCATTGGTACTACAATGGATCCCTAGAAAATATTCTGTGGGAAAACAAAGATGAACTCAAAATGAAAGATGAATAGAAATTAAAACTTAAACAAACAAGCAAATAAATAAGTAAGTAAGTAAAGGCAAAGACTTTGGCGACAAGGAGCAAATTGGAACTGTAGGAAGCCGAGAATAATTTCTACATGGTTGGGAATCATTAAAGTCAAGTATCACAGAAGAATGGTTACTGGCAAAGGGCAATGGAGCAATGAGTGGAACATATTCCCAATGTCCCATTAAAGACCTCTATAGCACATACAACTGGAGGAGAAACTGAGGGTCAGTTGTGCAATAAATAAATGGAACAACAGATAAGTAGCCTGAATGGTATATGGGCATCCATTAATTTTTTTAAAGGACTCAAGGAAAAGCTTGGTTGAAGCTTTTTTTTTTTGGTTGATTTTGGGTATACCTTTTATGGAATTATAGAAAATAGTGGACAAGAATGTCACAGGACAGATAGCATGGATTAGCTGTGAAATGCATTGTGTTGTTGTTTTGTTCAGTTATTTGCCAATTGTGTCCAACCTTTCATGAACCCTTTGGGCTCAGCAAAGATACTGAAGTGGTTTGTCATTTCCTTCTCCAGCTCATTTTACAGATAAGGAATCTGAAGCAAACAAGGCTAAGTGACTTGCCCAAGGGCACACAACTACTAAGAGCCTGAGGCAAGATTTGAACTCAGAGGAAATTAATGAAAAGAGATTCCAGAGAAGGTGGCCTAGCTGTACTAGATTTTAAATTGTATTATAAAGCAGCTATCATTAAAACTACTTGGTCCTGGCTAAGAAACAGAGTGGTGGATCAGTGGATTAGGTTAGGTACACAAGATGCAATAATCAATTACTATAGTAATCTACTATTTGATAAATCCAAAGACTCTAGCTTGTAGGATAAGAACTCTCATTTTAACAAAAACTTCTAGGAAAATAGTAGGGCAGAAACTAAGCAAAAAACCCATCTTAAATCCTATGCCAAGATAAAGTCAAAATGCATACATGATTTAGATACAAAGGCTGATACTTTAAGCAAACTAGGAGAACAAGGAATAGTTTACCTTTCAGATCTATGGAGAATGGAAGAATTTATGACCAAAAAAGAGATAGAGAACATTATGAAATGCAAAATGAATGATTTTGATTACATTAAATTGAAAAGTTTTTACACAAACAAAGCCAATACAACCAAGATTAGAAGGGAAACAGAAAGCTGGGAAACAATTTTTTACAGCCAGTATCTCTGATAAAGGCCTAATTTCTCAAATATAAAGAACTGAATCAAATTTATAAGAACACAAGTCATTCCCCAATTGATAAATGGTCAAAGGATATCAACAGGCAGTTTTCAGATGAAGAAATTAAAGCTATTTATAGTCATATGAAAAAATTTTCTAAATCACTATTGATTAGAGAAATGCAAATAAAAACAACTCTGAGGTACTACACCATACCTATTAGATTGGTTAACAAGACAAAACAGGAAAATGATGAATATTGGAGAAGACGTGGAAAAATTGGCACGCTAATGCACTGTTGGCAGAGTTGTGAACTTATTAAACCATTCTGGAGAGTAAATTGGAACTATATACAAAGGGCTATATAATTGTGCGTACCCTTTGACCCGGCAATACCACTTCTAAGTCTGTATCCCAAAAAGATCATAAAAATGGGAAAAGGACCCATATGTACACAAATATTTATAGCAGCAATTTTTGTGGTAGCAAAGAAATTGGAAATTTCCACTGGAAATTGAGGGGATGTCCATCAATTGTGGAATGGTTGAACAAGTTGTGGCATATGAATGTAATGGAATATTACTGTGCTATAAGAAATGATGAGAAGGCAGACATCAGAAAAACCTGGAAAGACTTACATGAACTGATGTTGAGTGAAGTGATCAGAACCTGGAGAACATTGTACATACACAGTAACAGTAACATTGTGTGATGTAAGTTATGAGAGTTATTGCTCTTTATCAGGCAAGGTTCTAAGACAACTCCAAAAGATCAATGATGAAAAAAGCTCCCACCCAGAGAAAGAACTCTGCAGTCTGAATAAAGATGGAAGCATATTATTTGTTCTCCTTTTCTTTTGTTGTTTCATTTTGTTTCTTCTTTCTAATGGTTCCTTCCATTAGTTCTAATTCTTCTTTACATTATGACTAATGTCAAAATATGTTTAATATAAAGGTATAGGAACAGCCTATATCAGAATGCATGCCATCCTGGGAGGAAGAGGAGATGGAAGGGGAAAAAATTCAAAACTCAAAATCTTATGGAAGTGAATATTGAAAACCAAAAATTAATTACTTTTTAAAAAATGATTTGAATTCAGGAAGATGAATTTTACACAGGTCTGGCACTCTATCCACTGTGCCACCTAGCTACCTTGTGATCTATACTAGTGGAGGAAAATCAGTAAGATCTCAGATATATGGAAGAACAAAAGTATGCATTTATTAAACGGGACCAGTGAAAGTAGGTCTCACTATCTGATGATGTTGACAGTCTTAATCTTCCCTTAGTCTTGTTGGGAAAAGCACTGAGATTCATATGCAAACAGTCTTTGAATTATTCAGATCTGACACAAATCACTAAATAACATGGCAAATAGGAATAACAAGAGATTGTCACCTCTTCTGTTGCTCAACTATTAGTTTTCCAGGTACACCAATCCCATTTAATTAAACACTCCCACAGAAATGACAAACAAGGGAGATAACCACAACCTCAAAATACATACTCTGGCATTGAGAAAAGAAGGGAAAGGAATAAAGTCAGTGAACACATTACTAGGACTAAGAAGAAATACAGGATTGAAGAGGCATAGATTGGCTAGAGGAAGGCTGCAGCACTATTGAACATTTCCTCCATTCTGTTCAGTGGGTATTGTTCTTGCACCAAAAATAACACCCTGGTATACTTGTCAATATTTGACAAAAGTTAATATCAGAGAATACATGCAATTTCAGGTTATTTAGGGGAAAATGGAATTTTGCCATTTTGTTCTATTTGAATAAAAGAAAAGTGAACTTTGCTAAACTTTTATTAATGGGATTATACATGTCCAACAATGCTGCTCCCCCGAACATCAATATCCATACAATACTCCATGCTCCTAGCCATTGCTTTATTTTAGTAATCTAACAGCTTTTGTATTGCTCTTTGAATTCATTCCTCCTGGTTTGTTTTTTTTTCCTGTGAAATAATATTTGGTCAAATCACAAACTCTAGCCTTATCAGAGTTAAGAAATCATCATCAGTTTATTTCACCCAAGCATTTAATGCTTCTCAAGAAGGCAATGTTCTTTTATTTAAGAGACACAATGATATTCCACATTTAAGTATTTTACTCAATTCTAGTGAACTTATACAACATTTTTTCTTCCAAATGCCCTTTTACATATCTACTGACCTAATCAATCATTCACAGCTCTATCTAAACATGTATGTTTTATGATCTTACAAGCTAATGACATAAATTTACAACTTGAGCCAAGAAGTAAAAGTTTTGTAAGTCCTTTCAGGAGATAAATCCTGCTAACTCCATTAGGACTTCCTCAATCTAGTCCAGAGCTTTGGGTATGCAAGTGACTTCTACCTCTAATTCCATCCCTTTCACCTACTCTCACTGTAAACCTTTTATCCTAACTTGTAGGGAGGGACTGCTTAAGTAGAATTTATGCCACCATTTTGACAATTTAAATAAATTTGTAATTTAGTGTATAAAAAAGATAATATACACATATATCAAGTTTTTATTATACATTATACATACTACCTTTATACACATATTATATATACACTATGTTTATATTTATATAAATATTTTTGTTATACATCATATATACTATCTTTATTATGCATTCAATCACAAACTTATTTAAATTGTCAAATTGTATACACACACAGGTTAAAGTATATGAGGCAATGCTCATTTATATATCATTCTCAGAGACAAGGTTTCTACATGATGAGATTTCCCAGAGATCAGAAACTTTACTCTTTTTGAGTATGAGAACTTATTATTTATAACTATTTTTGATGGACATATAATATTACACAAACTTCCCTGCCTTATTAAATGAAGTATATTGAACCTAATATGATTCTTTGATGATTTTAGGGTGGTTGTAAATATGAACACTATAGTATTTATTTTAATGTAGTGAAAGATAGTGATGGCCTTAGGGATAGTGGAGATGCACCCAAATGTTCTCTTTAAGGCAACCCTGCAAGACCATAAGTCATAGAAGAGTTCCTGATCAGCATGGGGAAAAGAGATTTCCCGGTCAGGGCTTCTCTACATTGATGAATGCATGGATCAAGACCAAAACAGAACTTAATAAAAGAAAAAATAACCTTTAAGATTTAACATCATTAGATAATTATATAATGACTACTGCCTTTTAGGATTTGTCTGAAAGCTATTACTTAAAACCTCTGTGACAAAGAAAGATTTCACTGTTCAACCCATAGTTGAAATTAATGGTGCTTGGAAAGAATGCCATACCGGTGAGAAAAGACTGTCCTGGAGAGGCTGAGGACAGCTAAATGCTGAAGGCATCCACGAAGAAGTGCTGCACAGACCTGGAAAGTAAAACCTCAGTTTGATTATCGAATATCACTGGTTACAGAAGTCTATTTTTTTACTCAACAGAAATTTCACTGTATCACAACTTAATGGATGCTGAGACTCCAAGGCAAAATAAAGAAATATTACCATGTCCAGGGCACACTCTGTATTAGATAAATCCAGGTGAGCAATGGCATTTGGCTGAGCCAAAAAGTTGTACAGGTACTTGAAAAAAAAGGAACAACAAGGAGTCAATCACTAAAACAAGACCAAATATTTCCAGCATTAAACAATTAGAAAATTTAGAAAAATTGGAAAATCTGCTCATATTTCTTCTATATCTTTTCTACCTCCAATAATATCACAATTTTTATCACAATTCCATAATTCCAAAAATAAAGCATGAGATAAAATATGAGAAACCTCCAAAAGAAATCTGGCCTCCCCAAGCCCTTGTCTGTTACGCATCGATAGATTTGTTTGATTAACTCAGCTTATGCTATACCATTTTGAAAGGTGCTAATTAATTTTAACTCCTGAGATTGAAATGCCACCTGAATTATAGTCACTCTTTTAAAATGCTAATCAATTTTGAAAGTTCAAATGAAGTCTTATACTCTGTTTAGGATCACCACTAATTTGAATCTGAACCTTATGATGCTCCTCTGGCCAGCCTCTGCTTTGATACATATGGTCTTCCTGTCCTCAAGTGCTTTAGAAATTTAATAAGACAGATCTGACAGAACTATTAGGGAATTAAAAAAAAATTCTCACCAACACCTGGGCAAACTCCATTGTTATAGGTTACACATAGCCTCCCATTCACACAAAGGCTGAAAGTACAGAACTACAGACTTATTCCATGCGTATAAAAAATTAAAAATGGAAAACTTCTGACAGGATTTCAATCTGCATTATGAGAAGCCACAGCAAGATGGAGAGTGTTCCAAGAGGAATAATCTTTCTCCACAATGAAATAAAATAAAACAAAATTTAAAAGTTGTATATATGCCAAGAGGCACTATGAAAAAAGGAATACAAGCTCTTTCCTTTATTTAGTTGAGAGTCTTGTAGACATTGGCTAACTTTCATTAATTTTTAAAACTTCAATTGTAAGGTAGAAATGGTGAGATGTTACTCTTCCAATAAAAAAAAAATTACTTAGCCAAAAAAGGTTCACCTGAGATAAACAGACTTACAAAGTACATTCAGAACTAATCTGTGAATATTTCTGATTTAAGATCCACGGTTAGAACAGAGCCTTGCACCTAGAAGATACTTAAAGCCTAGGTTAATTGACTTGATGAAAGGTAGCATGGTACAGTAGACAGAATCAAAATGGCCTCAGAGGAAGACATGAATCCAAGACCTCTCTCTTATACATAGTCACTGTTTGACCAATAACAAGTTATTTAACCTCTTGGTGCTTCAGGTATTTCTCTTTGACTAGAAATTACAGAAAAGGTACAGAACAGTACCTGGTAGAAGGTGTTTCCTATACCAGTAAAATCACAGGTACTGTCCTGATGGACAGCTAAAGGTCCTTAAAATACTACAATGTCCACCAGAACTTTCTCATCCTTCCAAAAAAACATAATCTTAAATGACTGACACTGTTCCCATTTAGTTTGGTCATATAACATTTATGGTTTTTTAATTGATTCTCATTTAATTTTAAGTCTCTACAATTTATTCCACTCCAGCATTTTTTAACATCTTATATTGTTTAGCATCTTATTAACTGTCTAAATTAGTTCTTTGCATCCATCCTCTTACAGGGATAACCGCAGGAATGGATCATCAGTTAAGGTGATAACCAAGGATGCACACAACAGTCAAAATCCAATGTAGAAAAAAAGCAAAAAATATCTTTTCAACAGATTAAGAAGAAAGTTGGGAAGAAGCATAAAAGGCAGAACAGAACTGAACAAAACAGGAGAGAAATGTGCCTGGTGCCATAAAAAGTCTTAGAATGACAATTAAATTCCTCATAAGAATCTCATCAAAACATCCTCTCCTTAAGGCTTGACTAATTATAATATGATCAGCTTAGCCAGTTATGGCCATCCCACTAGGATGGCAGGCCCCTGGGAGCAAAGACTGTTTTCTATCTGCAGTTTGAGAACAGGGCCCTGAAGTCAGTAGCTGCCTAATAAATGCTTATTGAATTGCAATGACTCCTGACCAAAGATAAAAGTCAAGATTCATCATGATCATCAATTTCTATCCAATTTTCAGACTTGATTAATTTATCATACTGAAGAGAGCTGCTAAATATTTATATCTTCTTTATAAATATTTATCTATTTCTTAATAAGCTGGAGAAAACTATTGTTTTAAATTTTTCAGATTATTTTTCTTTCACACTTGCTTCAAGGACCACGCATGAAGCTCCAAGGAGCTACCTATCATTAAGGATGGCTGTTTCTGAAACACCTGAATATTCTAGGATTATGCAATTATGCTTATTCTACTATCACATCCTTAAATGATTCAGTACAACCAAGGTCTTCACTTACTATGGAATAGCGCAAGGAACAGAATTCTAAGCCATATGGATTGCTTGGCCAATGTTTTACACATGACATGATTTATTTTTTATGTTTGTTTCTTGTGAGGCAATCAGGGTAAAGTGACTTGCCCAGAGTCACAAAGCTAGTAAGTGTAAAGGGTCTGAGGCTGGATTTGAAATCTGGTTTTCCCGATTCCAGGGCTGGTGCTCTATCCCCTGTGCCATCTAATTGTCTCCATATCACAGGATTAAAAAAAAATTATAAATAAAATCTATTATAAATGCCCCAATTAACTATGAAGGACATATGAAAGATGCTATCTATATCCAGATAAAGAGCTGATAAACAGAAGTATATATAGAATAATTACACACACACACATACATATTTGTGTCGAATGGTAGCCATAGGGGGAGGGAGATTTACATGATAACTTTACTATATATTTAAAAGGACTAGCAAGATGCACAAAATAGACTTATAGTTTCATGTTTTTTTTTTAAATCATACTATATAGGGGTGGCTAGGTGGCGCAGTGAGTAGAGCATCCACCCTGGAGTCAGAAGGACCTGAGTTCAGATCTGGCCTCAGACACTTAACACACACACAAACAAAAAAACTTAGCTGTGTGACCTTGGGCAAGTTATTTAACCCCAACTGCCCTCCAAAAAGGGGAAAAAATCATACTATATTATAGAAATGCTTGTTTTATTCCATAAATATAAAAAGTGAATAAAAATACTTTTAAAATTTTGGGGAAAATTAGCAGCATTCAAAAAATTTAACTGCTGTACCAAAAAGGGAAAGGAATGACTATGTTGAAGGAAACCCATACCACCAAGGATGATTATGGACATTTAGAAAGACAACTCACTAAAAACCAGGTTAGTTATATGAATAGCATGGATTTCATGGTTAAGTAGATGGAGGGGAAGGAACTAAAGCACTGCCTTTGGGAATCGTATATAACTCATGAAAATACAATTCTGTCCAAGAAGCCAAATGATATAACAAGCAAGTCTTACCGAGAGGTCATCTCCCCGAAGAGCATTCCCTGAGAGGTCTAAGTGGGTGAGGGTGGTAGCAATTAGCTGGTTGGCACTGAGTGATTGAGAAAGGCTATTCACCCCTACAAAATCAAGAAGAGTCAAATTAAATTCCTCCTTAAAGGGAGCAAGATCAGGTTTATTGTAAATTTTCTGTAAATAGGCTATCAACAGAAACTTAGACAGAAAGTAGAACTAAAGAAAACAGGTTCAGGGTCTCCAAACTTTTGTTTTCTTTTAATAAAAAGTATCATAGAAATAAAGTTGTTTGAAAAAGAAAAAATAAGTGTGGGAGCAGCTAGGTGGTGCAGTAAATAGAGCACCTGCCCTGAATTCAAATACAACCTCAGACACTTGACACAATTACTAGCTGTGTGACTTTGGGTGAGTCCCTTAACCCCAACTGCCTTGCCTTCCCCCCCTCCAAAAAAAAAAAAATGTGTGGCTTAGTTACAACAAGAGTATAGATGGCCATGTGTTATCTACCTACCTCTCCCCAAAGCTCTGCACTCAAATATTGTTTTGTTGGCAAAAGTAAGAGAATAGAATGGACCCTTAGAGATTATCTAGCCTAAATCTTAGATTATGCAAATGAGAAAACTAAGGCCCAGAGAAACTGAGTGACCTTCCCAAAAGCAAGTATATAGGAAGTAAGAGATCTAGGATTCAAGTGCAAGTCTCCTGAGGTCCAATCTAGTTCTCCTTCCACAACACCAAGAACGTAAAAATATTTCAAGCCTTAAAATACTACAAATAAGTTGATTATCTAAATTTATCTTATTCTAAAAACCTGCCAAGCTCTTTTAAAATCCAAATGTAGTATTTCAATTATAAGCATGACTATTAAGATAAAACACGTGCAGCTAGGTGGCCAGTGAATAGAGCACTGGCTGGAGTCAGAAGGACCTGAGTTCAAATTTGACCTCAGTCACTTGACACCTACTAGCTGCTTGACCTTGGGCAAGTCCCTTAATCCTGATTGCCTCATCTCCCCCCTAAAAAAAAAAAAAAGAAAAAAAAAGAAAAAAGAAGAAAAACAACAACAGTAAGATAAATAGAAAATCATGTTAACAATATCAATTGTGTTAATGTGTTATCAATTTGTTAAAAAAGTAACTTACATTTGTAATGATGTTTACAAAATATTAATAAAGTCTGTTACTTGTTGAATTCACACATTTATCTCAACATTAAATCAAAATTTACTAAGTACTGCTGAACGCACAATTTAAGATCATAGTTTAAGGGTGGAGATATCAGTCCTAATACTTTTATCAGTTGAGACCACATTGCCAATATGTACTGGTGTGAATAATGACTGGACAGTCCAGCTTCTTCAGAGTTATTAAGAGAATCAAATGTGAATTTATGTAGTAGGCTTTTCAAACATTAAAGCCTCATAAACATTTTTCCTAGAAGTCTAAGATAACAAGAAAGGCTGTATTTATTAAAAACGGGCTCCCTTGCTCTAGCTTTTCTTGTCCTGTTACTGATAAATTTTTACCTGCTGTGACAAAAATATATGGAATGGACCAGTCTCATATTAAAATATATAATTATCTATTATTCTACTACCATATAATAAATGCTATATCAAATGCTTTAAAAATATCAAAGAAATCATTTTTCTCTAAATTATTCTACTCTGGAGTGTGACAAAATTCAATAAATGCAGAGCTGAATTAGATGGCCAAATCACTCTTGACAGCAAAATGCTTCTTGACAAGTATGGGAGCTTGGAAGTAGTCCAGGATCTAAAAATAATCAGTATTGGATAATATCATCTGGGTAAGCTTAATGCTAGTGTAGTTAAATGAATGATTCCTTTCTGTCTCCTCCTTATGTCAATAAGCATACCAATGGCAGCAAATTACAAAAATGTTTGAAGCAGAAACTCATACCTATTCTAAATACAGATTTACACCCTAGATTTGGGCTGTCTGGTCATTTTAAGCATGGCCTTTATTTTGACAGGGGAGAGTTTCCACAGCTGGAAGATGGTGGCACCAGATGGAACTAGAAATATCTTATCAGATAAGGTATTGATGTGAGAGAATGAAGAGATTATACTAAAGGAAATAAAACTGAAAAATATACTGAAACAAGGAAACAGAATTGTCTGTCCAATAGTTAATGCTTATAACTACTAGTTAAGTATTACCAATTGCTCAAGACTAATTTCCTTTTTGACCCTAAAACTATTTGAAGCTCAACTTAAAAATAAAAATAAGACCCTTTAATATGAATAACTACTCATATTTATAAAGTACTTTAAGATTTAGCAAAGTGCTTTTTCCCTAGAACTCTATGTCCTACTGAAAGCAACTTTATGGCCGTGGTCATAGAGCTATTATGTGTAAAGAAACAGGTTCCAATCCCAGATTTCCCAATTCCTGTTACAATAATTTTTCTAGGTATTCCATAGCCTCTGAAAAGGCATATTTCAAGACACACCACCTAGATAGCGACTATATAAAATCTCACTTGTTTTTCAAAATAAATATTTTAATATATAACTTAAGCTTCCAAAATGGATATTAAGGAGGAAAAGAGAGTATATAAATCGTCCTATATTAACACCAAGATAGTCTTGGCCACACTAAAAGTTCTTAAAGAAGAAAGGTGAAGATTTCAGTTGTGACAAAGAGAAGTTATTTCTTAGTCTACAAATGAACTTTAAGGAAAAGGTCAAAGTCAAGAGGGGAAAAGAAAATGGGAGCAGAGTAAAACTGAAGAATAACAGAAACAAGGATCTGAAAGCTCCATTTTCCATTCTTTTATCTAAACTCCATATGTATAGCCCATAATCAGTGAGAGTTGATTATTAATGCCTTCTGGGGCTACTGACTGGCTGACATAATTTGCAATGAATTGCTGGGTTTTAGGGAAATATTGGAAGGCTCTTAGTTGGATCTAGAATGGGTCTCAAGTCTGAGGATTATAAATGCAATTATCATAGTGACCCGAATGAATAATAATAGAAGGAAAATAATTCAGACTAATAGAAGTGTTTTCAAATATATGGACTTCATGATCAGTTCCTAGATCAGATTAAGAGAAAAGCAAAATAGAAAACAGTCACAAAGGCCTTAAGAAATGTTAGTAGCTGTTGTAACATCTTTTTTAATAATCAATGAGACAAGTGGAGGGGGGAAAATCTATTTGCCACTTAAATGAACCTATTTTAATCCAAAATATGCACATAGAAGGAGATTTTATTCAGGTAAAGGCTGAAATTCATGACCTTTGACAGTTTTTTTTTTTTAAAGCAATTGGGGTTAAGTAACTTGCTCAAGGTTACACGGCTAGTCATTATTTATGTGTGGGTGCTCATTTTCTGAGGCCGGATTTGATCTCGGGTCATCCCAACTCCGAGGCCGGCGCTCTTACTCACTGCGCCACCTAGCCGCCCCTTTTAGGGCAATTGGGGTTAAGTAACTTGCCCAAGGTTACACAGCTAGGTTTTTGTTTGTGTGGATTAAGTGTCTGAGGCTGGATCCGAACTCAGGTCCTTCTGACTCCAGGGCCGGCGCTCTACTCACTGCGCCACCTAGCCGCCCCTGACAGTCTTTCTAACACTGACAATCTATCATTCTGTAATTCTTGTAATTGTTAGAAGGAAGCCAATTTCTAGAACGGCCCATGATAGCCATTTGCGTACTCATTCTGACTTTCTGTCTAGTCATCTTTCTATCATGTATCACTATTTTAAAATTCACATCCACATGAATAAATAAGCAATTTAACATTTAAATGTTCCATAAATTTGTTTATATTTATATTGACCATCATTATATGGGAGGGCTCAATTTGAAGTGAAAATGGGAAAGGGAAAAAGTACTTCTAGGAATGACTGTGCTGCAAACAAAATGGCTGGGCTGTAACAAAAGACAGAATGGTGTAGTCAAAGAAATCTTCCTATTGATAGCATTGAAGAGGAATTTGGTTAAAATCCCAGATCTTTGATAGACATATTTGTGTGACACTAGACAAGTCACTTAAAGCCTCTTGGCCTTATTTTCCTCATATGTGAGGCAGCTGGATTGAACTATATCCCTTCCAGCTCTTTATGATTCTATGAAAATGTAATTTTAAGAAAACTGGGAAGGTTGATGATATAGGGGAACAGTTCCTAAGCTATCCAAATTATGTAAAAAAAAAAAAATCCCTTCCCTAAGGATCTCAAAGGGCTTTGTAGTTTTTGTGGTTCAGTCTTTTTCAGTCATGGCCAACTCTTTATGACCCAACTGGAGTTTCCTTGACAAAGCTCCTAAACTGGATTGCCATTTTCTTCTCCAGTTCATTTTATAGGTGAGGAAACTGAGGCAAACAGGGTTATATGACTTGCCTAGGGTCACACAGCTAGGAAGTGTCTGAGGCCAAATTTAATTCAAGAAGATGTTTTCCTGATTTGAAGCCCAGTGCTCTATCCACTATGCTATCTAGCTTATCAATTTTTAAATTATACTTTGCAGTATAATCTACTATTTAACCTATTTTAGAGAGAGAATAGGAGGCAATATGAATAAAAGTACTGGGTTTGTAATTAAATGTTTCCCCTAACACTATTTGTGTGACCTTGAACAAATAACTTAACCTTCCTAGTCCTCAGCGTTCTGGCCTTGGTGTAGGTTAGACTTGATTTCAAAATCTGAGTTAGACACTTATTAGCTGTGTGATCCTGAGCAAGTAATTTAAGCTCTTTCAGACTCAGTTTCCTCATCTGCAAAATAGGAGCAATAATAACACCTACCTTACTCACAAGGATCAAAGGAGGATAACATAGGTAAAGTCTCTTATAAATCTTAGAGCACTATGGAAACACTCCTCAGCTGTACCATACCAGCAGTCCCATGGACTTGCTGACAATAGTGGCATGGGATCATAGAATTTTGATCTGGGAAAGAAAGATGAAGGCACTATGGAAGTAAAATATTTTGTCCAAGGTCCCATAGGAAACAAGGAACTGACAGATCTTTTGATACTATCCAATACTCATTGTACTCTAGTGCAACATGTTGACTCCAGGCTACTTAATTTATGGGACTACTAACTATTTAATTTAGTTAAGTAGTTTATTTAGAAGACTGCTAAATACTTGGGGCAGCTAGGTGGTACAGTGGATAGAGTGGCCAGCCTGGAGTCAGGAAGATCTGAGTTTAAACCCAGCCTCAAACACTTACTAGCAGTATGACCCTAAATAAGTTGCTTAACCCTGTATACCTCAGTGTCCTCTTTATAAAATGGAGAAAGAAATAGCAAGCCATTCCACTATCTTTGCCAAAAAAACCCAAAATGGGGTCATGAAGAGCTAGACCTGACTGAAAAACAGTTGGACAAATACTAAATATTTACACTTGAAAAACTGATTTTTTTTCCCTTTGTATTCGTTGCTATCATATATATGCAGGCTGTGATGCTATGGGAATGAGACTTTTCTTGTGTAGTTTGGCAGGTAAGTTTTATCCTTGCTGTACAAATCTAATCATGTCACTACACTACTCACAAATCTTTTTTAGACTCTTAGTCTAAAGCTCAGAAGTCACCAAGTCCAAACCTGAAGGGAAATATATTATCCCTGATAAGTGGTCATCTAGGAATTCTAGTGATGGAATAGTTTCCTAGTAGTTTCTAAGATGAATGGTATATGTTGGGATCCACAGAGATATGACCTCAGTGAATTCAATTCAGTGTCACCCCATACACTAGAAACAATATCATATAAACTGCACAGATATGTATTATTAGAGGGAAACCTATATTGTCCATTTTCTTTGTAAGCATCTCCATGGCTTTGAAAGCTGTTTATGAAAGTGATTTACAGTAGGACCATGATATAATTAGTGTAATTCTTTCTTTCTAAACACATAGAGCTCAAAGGTTCAGAAAAAATTATTTTCCACTTTACAAAATCACTATCTAAAATTCACAATATATTCCTACTTCTGACATCTTACTCCATAAAGTTGTTATTCTCTAATGATTTGTAGAGTAATAAATTTATCATTAGCTCTGTGGATGGGTTGCAATTCTATGGCACACAATATTATTTTATTTTTCTTGATTATAATTTCCCTATTCTTACAACATAAAACAATAATTAAGATACTATCTTTCTATTGTGGAGAATAATAATATGACCCTTAATATTTAGCAAAGTTGAAATCATATGTTAGGAAGGTAATATGTAATTATGCTATGGTACAGGTTTACATGATTATTATATGGCATACTTGTTTATTATATAAAGAAAAAAATAAAACATTACTTTCAACTTTGAGGTCTAAGGTCACATAGATCTTTTCTAGACAAATACTCTCCTTAGTTTTCCCCCTTCTACTAACTCCTAACATAGGAATAGTTCGATTCTACTCTGAACAATGAGTAATTATTCTAGAAACAGTAATAAGGAAGTATCTAGGCATGATATGGTTTCAATTGTATAATTTATATATTAATAATAGAATATAAGCTCCTTAAAAGGCAGGACTATTCTCTTTTCCCTCCATATAGCCATCATTTAGCACAGTGCCTGGCCAAAAAAAACCAAAAAAAACAAAAAAACAAAATAGGTACTTAAAATGTTTATTAACTTATAGAAAAAAGTGAGCTATAAAATCAGAGTTCAGGCATAAAATAAATTTATTTCATAGTCTTTCTTTTTTGAATTCCTTATTTTTTCTTTTTCTAAAAGATGGGAATCCATTTGAAGAGTAGCTTTTATCAATGAACTAGAGGTACATGCTGACATACTCAGAGATACTTCACTTAATAGAAAGAAATAATGACTAAATGATAAAGGGAAGTGAGGCCTCGAAATGGCCCATGTAGATGGAACAATAAAAAAATTTCTGACACAAAAAGAATCTAATGGTTTCTAATGGTTTCGGAAAAATATGTGACCTTATTCAGATTTTGATGGAAGGCGGGATCCATTTATATATTTTCATAAACCATTGTGCAAAGACTTTGTAATCTACTCTCACAACAAATTCATGAAGAAAACTGAAGGTAACAAACATTTCTGAAAGTTCCTCAGTTTCAAGAACATTTGTTAACTAGTTTTAGGTGAAAATAATCTGTTTTAAATAAATATTATCTTCTAGATAACTTAAAAATATCCTTATAAACCATATATTATTTTTAAACACATAATTTTCTAAGAGCTCAAACTATATTGAGGTTGCCGTTTGTCTAACTGGACTAGACCATGGCAGGTGGATGGTAAGGTGGATAGAGAGCTGGACCTGGAGTTGGGAAATCGTGAATTCAAATTCAGCCTCAGACATTTACTTAGCTGTGAGACTCTGGACAAGTCACTTAAACTCTGTCTACTTCAGTTTTTTCATGTGTAAAATAAGGGTAACAATAACACTTATCACCCAGGTTTGTATTGAGAATCAAAGGAGAGTATTTGTAACATGCTTTGAAAATTTTGAAATGCCAACTATTATTATTCTGATTTTTTATTAGATGTCAAAACACCACTATTTTAATTCCAACTCTGCCAGCAATTAGCTTTATGACCTTTGGACTAGTCAAATGATGTCTCCAGGCCTTCATTTCATTATCTGTAAAATTTGAACATTGAACTAACTTCAGTTTCCTTCCAGATCCTACATTCTATCACTGTTTTTGTTTGTCTGTTTGGTTTTTGTGAGGCAATGGGGGATAAGTGACTTGCCCAGGGGCACACAGCAATTAAATATCAAATGTCTGAGACCACATTTGAACTCAGGTCCTTCTGACTGCAGGGTCAGGGCTCTATCCATTGTTCCCCCTAGCTGCCCCCATTCTGTCGTTGTTTTTTAAAGTGATGAACATATTCCACAATACAAAATAGACTGATATACTGTACCTTTAGGTGATAATGAGGTTTTAGATAAATTTAAGTGTTTGAGTCCCTTTGGGAGTTTGGCAAACTGAATACTTAGAGAGGACACACCTAAGGGAAAAAAAAGAAACAGGTTTAAGTCTTGCAGTTGTCAGAACTGGAGCTGTTGTCCAGGTAATTAGTAAGATGAACTTAGTTTCCTCCCCCATTCATGTGATTGTGGTTTCCCTTGCTATTTATCATTCTTATTTTCAAGTAAAATTGTAAAGTCATAAACAATTTAGTTTGAATAAAGCTTGACAGATTGCTTTTCTCTGAAAAGAAAATACTAAATCTGACTTTATGCAGGAGACCTTTCCTGGTTCCCCCAGTTGTTAGCACCTTTCCCTTCGAGATCACTTTCCATCTACTCTGTACAGATCTTGTGTATAAATTATTTTCATTCTTGTCTCCTCCATTAGAAAATGAACTTTTTGAGGACGGGGCTGTTTTTATTTTTCTTTGTATCCCCAGGGATACTGAAGCACAGTGATTGACACATAAGTGCTAATAAATGCTTGTGGGGCCCCTGGAAAATGGAGGGGAAAATGTATAAGGCAGACTGGGGAGACCAACTTTGCCTGGGTGCAGCTTTTGTCTGTAATTTTATAGTCAAAATTCCTTCTAAGCAAGATAAAAAATATGCAAATGTCCCAAAATAAAAATTCCCAGATTTTTCTTTATTTTCTTCAAATTGATACACAAGTCCACTTATTTACATAGAAGTTTAACTAATAGCCCCTATCAATTTTTACACGCACTGAGAGATGATATAACTTTAAGTATGTTCCTTATTTCTTAGGGAAGATGGCAAATTTTAACTGGACTATTACAAGCATCAAACATATACCCCACATCTTCAGACCACAATGAAAAAAAAACCTTCAAAATACAGATTACAACTACCTACAAGACCACATTTTTTAAACAACGCAAGAGGAAAGAAGAAAAAATAAAGTGATCAGATAAGCTGAAAATCTGAAAACCTGAAATAAAATCAGAAAAGCTGAAAATGAGGATACGCACCAAAATTCCTAAAACAGTGTGAAACCACCCTAGTTAGGTTCAAGTGAAGGATAAAAAGTATGGACATAAATATATTGTGGCAAGGTACTTTTGTCAGATTCCAGATCCTAGAGCTACAAACACACAAACTCATACGGCTGGAAGGGGATGCAGCAGCCACCCAGTCCTACTCATGCCTTCTACAGATGAGGAAACTATGGCAAGAATGACTCTTTGCATCATGTGCAATTGTAATTATGAACCTTGTGCCCTAAAAGAAGATTTGCAGATTATTAATCATGATATAGGTTGCAAACAAGTTAATAGAGAAAAATTTCAAGTAATAGTGTTAACTAACAGAGCTATCAGCTAACTGCTTTAAACTTCAGAATACTGAATTGGTTTAAAATAAGGACCACCTTGTGTCATGGACTTCTTTGAGAGTCTGTTGACTTCCTCTCAGTCTACAGGAGTCTACAAACTACTTCTCAGGATAATGTTTTGAAAATATAAAATAAAACATGAACCATAACTAAAGAAACCAATTACATGGAAATACCATTATAAAGTAGGCAGCTAGGTGGCACAGTGGATAGAGTGCTGGCCTGGAGTCAGGAATACTCATCTCCCTGAGTTCAAAGGTGGCCTCAGATAGTTACTAGCTGTGTGACCCTGGGTAAGTCATTTCACCCTGTTTGCCTCAGTGTCCTCATTTGTAAAATGAGCTGGAAAAGAAAATGGCAAACCAGTCCAGTATTTTCGTCAAGAAAAGCCCAAGTGATGTCATAAAGAGTCAGACACAACTGAAAATAGATTGAACAACAAACATTAGCAATGTTAAAAAAAAGTTCACGGACCACTGTTAAGAACCTTTGGCTTAAAAGAAAAAGAAAAAAAAACAAGACTGCTTTTCTTCTTTCTCTATGAAATGTCTTAGACTAGATTCTTGCTTTTCCTCATTGCAAAATATTTATTTTCTACTTAGAGAATAATCATTTGTTAAATACTTCCCTTTACTAATCCTAACATTTATAGGAATGAAATCTATGTGAAGATCATAATTTTTCATTTAAAAAAAAATCAGCCATTTTATCAAATTTCAGAATTTTTTCATGAATCCAAATAGAAATTTTGTTTTATAATTCATGTGAATTCTTTGGTTTAAACTCATGAATCATCTCTTCCATTAAGGCTTTCTTGCTTCCCACAGTTAGAATCCTTATCTCAAACATTCTTTCTTGGGCCCTGTTTTCTCTATTATTCTTTTCCAAATGCTCTACAATATAGCCACACTGGTCAACTTGCTTGCTGTTCCTCATACATTTGCTAACTCCAAATCTTTTCAGTGTCTGTTTACCATTTCTGAACGACTCTTCTCCCTCACCTTGCCTCTTTGGGCTTTCCTGGTTTCCTTCAAACAAAACCCATCTTCTTGGGGAGGTCTTTATTGCCCCCCCTTTCCCTATGAAATACATATTTTATATGCACAGTTACTTTCATAGTGTCTCCCCCAATAGAAGGGAAGTTCCCTTGAGCTTATATGACCTTGATCTTGTTCTTGCCTTTCTTTGTGATTTTTTTTTTTTTGGTATTATATTTGTGTGTCTTTTGTACTTTTAGGGGGTTTTCTTTCAGTGCTTAACACAGAGCTTTAACATAGTAAACACTTAATCAGTGCATCTCTCTTAACATCATTCTTTAAACCCTCCCTTCCTACTCTAACTTGTATTACAGAGAATCATGCACATGTTCTATCTATCCCTTCTTAGATCATGTATACTTTTTTCAGGGAGGGACTATCTTTTTTTTAACTTGCATCCTCTTGCCTAGGATTCTAATGTAGATGTTTGTTTAAATGTGTACTGAACTGATTAATGATTAACATGACAATGGGATAAAGCCTCTCCCCTATGATCAAGGCTCCAAACTCCAATTCTTCTTAAAATCTTATACGTTAATTGCCCCATGAATGATGCCTCAGAATGTCTAAATCATACATGCTGTATCTATCAATCAGGAGGCATAGCAAATTAGACTTAGCATGCGCAAAACATTCAAACTTTGTAGATGCTACAAAAGAAATGGGTTTTGTTGTTCGGTCTCTTCAGTCCTGTTTGACTCTTCATGACCTCATTTGGGGTTTTCTTGGTAAAGATACTGGAATGGTTTAGCCATTTCCTTCTCCAGCTCATTCTACAGAGGAAGAAACTAAGGCAAATAGGGTGAAGTGACTTGCCCCCGGTCATACAGAGCGTGTAAGTGTCTGAGAGTAGATTTGTATTCCAGAAGATGAGCCTCCCTGACTCCAAGTTTGGTGCTCTATCCACTTTGCCACCTAGCTACCCCAAATTTGTAGCAAATGCTACAAAAGGAAGGGATTGAACTACATAATTTCTAAGGTTTCTTCAAGCTCCACCATTTTATAATTACCTTACACAGTTTGCTTTCCTGGGGTTTATTTACTTATCAATAAAAGAAAGATGAGCAAAGCAAAGAGAAAAATGTTGTAGAGATCACAATAAAAACACGTGGGTAGGCAGCAAATATAATTTTAAAATGGACTCTATAAGGAGAAAAGGAAACTAAATTGCATATTTTGAAAAAAAGGCTTAAAGTCCAAGCAGAGAGAGGGGTCCAGTTGTAGGAGAAGATGTAAACACTTTAATGAGAAGGCTTACTACAGAAAGAAAGGTAACCTTTCATCTACAGTCAGAACAGGGGGTAAATTTTAACAGCCTAGTCCATTAACACAGATAATTAGAAGCTGATGGTGGCAACTCTCCCTGAAAAGTTTTTTCTCTCTCTGGGTCACTCTCTAAATTCTACTAAATGCATGGATCAATGAGATGAAATATTTAAAGTGTTATAAAAATTCCAGGTATTATTGGTATCATCATTATTTTTATGGAAGTTGCATAATGAGCTTAATAAAATTAAAAGGATTTCACAAAGAAAACTACAAACTCATGTCAGAAGACACTTGGGTGTTTTACTCTATTTCCATTTCTAAAATTCAAACTTGTTTTAAAAATGAAAATGAGAATACAACTTTATAGAATCTTTGTTAAAATTTTTAAATGTTTAGAATTTTAAAAAAACCTGAAGGCTTAACTAGGTCGATTACAAATCATATAATGGAATTATGGCGTTTTATGGTAGGAAAATAGGAAAAGAAGGGAGAAAGACTCAATTGCATCTCCTTCTGTTTTTAAATACTTTCACCTAACAGAGGAATAATTATAAAAAATGTTTAGCATTGCAATGTGCCATCTGATTCTATTAACTCACATTTAGGAGGAAATTAAATTTGACATTATAGAATTAACCCATAAACTACTTCAATATTTCAAATACCTATGGTATTGTCATTTACAATTATTGTATCTAAAGAGGTATATTTATACTTTTGTTACTTAATAATCAGCAAAGTAGAAATAAAATAAATCTTTATTAGTCAAAGAGCAAAATATGTACTTTAGCAGCAAAACACTACGATCAAATTTTAATAATCAAAAAGTCCAGTTGGAAGATGGAAAAGAAAAAAAAATTTTCCCTAATTTTGAGATTTAAATACAATTTCTGTGATTTTAAGTTTTTCATTTCAATACAATGATTTGGTAAAGATTAAGCTCAGATGTCTACTAAGTCATAAAACATGCCATTACTAAATTATTATATTCATGGCAACATTTTTTTTTGGTTATTAACTAAAATGAACCGAAGCATTTTCATTTCAGAGAAGAAGTCTGCATTAGATGTACATAAATTAGGTATAATAGGGCATAATATAGCTAACATTGCAGGTACCGGCACTTCTTAAATTACAAAATTAAGCAATATTCCTTTGAGACATTGTTCTGTTTTTCATTATCACAACCCTTATACATAGCTTATTACTTGAATATATTGTAAGCCAAAAAACTAAAGAAAAGCAAGGTATTTTTTCTAATTATCTATATATGCCAATACTATTTTTTTTCTTATAATAATACAACCATCTGATAATTTTATGGTATTATGAAACAAAAGTAACAATCTAAAACACTGCTGTTCAAAAAATACATTATTTCTATCCATTCCTATAAGAATTCCATAAATATCAGAAAATCCATATAACACCAAAGTGAATGTATACATACACACAAATAGAGACAGAGAAAGAGAGAGAGGGAGGCAGAGGACAGGGAAAGGAGAGAGAGAGAACAGAGAGAAAGAGTGAGGGAGAGAGGAAAAAGGAGAGGGAAGGAGGGAGGGGCAAGATGGAGAGAGAGAAAGAGAAAATGAGAGTGAGAGAATGAAAACCCAGTTTTCTTAAGCAGCTATCTACAGATTTAAACACTAAATATATACAAAGTAAATACAATCTCAAAGGGTAGGTAGTTGAGGGATCAGAAGACCTCATATAAAATGTGGGGGACAGTTTGTAAAATGCAAAGACAATATAATTTATCAATCTTGTAATCTTGTGAAAAAATGACATAAAGCTAGTAAGGTGTAACCTATTCTCCTTGAAACCAGGCTAGTTCTTTATTATTGACACTTCCTTTTCTAGATATTCATTAACCATCCCTTTATATGTTGTATGCATTGCTGGAATTGAAGTCAGTCATTAATTATCCTTTTTTTAGTGGTAGAGGGAGAGAAGGAAATTTTCTTTCTCTAGTCCTGCAATATCTCTTGTTCTCTATTATTTTTTCCATTTCAGAATCCATTTATCTTTCCTTTTTATAAGACCAAGATTTTCACTTTTTTCAAGAGAAATTCATAATGAAAAATTCTAGACAGAAATTCTAGAATCCTTAAGGTGAAAATTACTTAAAGAAATGTAAGCTTCTAAGAAAATGTTTTATTTAGCAATAGTAATGTTAAAAAAGGCTTTTCCAAATCTCATGTACAATAAAATCAAAAAAGGAAGAGTAGAAAAATATACAAAATGTAGAATCTCCAGGGAACTCAAGAATGGAATGATCTAAGACTGAAGATATAAAGATGCTGAATTTTGTCTAGACACAAATGAGATCCAAAAGAATACCATTTCTGGTGAAATCAAACCATATAAATATTCCACTTTGAAATGGCAAACTCAAAAACCATTCAATGATATCAGAGTTAAAGGGTTGGAGGATGGAAAAAATGAAACAAACAATGGAGAAAATCCTTTAAATCAATGCAAATATAAAAGTGGTATGAGGCTGATCTACCACAGGTGGAATTTGGACTTTCTGAGGATGCCATAGCTTCTCATACTACGATGAACAATTATAGAATAACTATGACTTCCATCAAATGATAGAACATATGTTACTGGTGCTAGTAAAAAAGAGACAAGACATAATAAATAGTCAATGCCTCCCAGCTGAGAGTGTGTAGAGGTGACCAAATATCCACCTGGCTTGAACAAACAAGTAGTGTGCTGCCCCAGCATGTGTCTTGTCAAATCTAATGACCACAATCCAATTTCAGTGGTATCAAATATTTCCATAATGTTAGAGATAGAAGAGACCTCAGAGATCTCGTTTTTCCTCCCAGATAAAGGAACTGCGTTCCATAAACATAAACACTGTGTGACTGTGCTTTTTAATTGCTCTCAGAAGTAACAGAGGCAGTCCATGTAAGTGATAAAAAGTCTAATCACCCAAAATATTTTTCTGAAAGCTCAATACAAGTTTTACACTAAACTGAATCTTATTGAACTTTCACCACCAAATTATTTATTACCAATATTTAGCATGAATTAAAATGCCCCATGGGGAATTGGTTCCATTGTCTCTGCAAATGAGTTTTGTATTCAAGAATTAGAGACAGAACATAAAAAAATCAGGACATTCTGAAGCTGGAATGTAGCAGTGAGAAACATGAAAATGGAGTCAGGAAATTTTTATAGGCAGGTGAGTGGTGGAGGTCTCAGAATCTGCTGGACAAGATATACCCCCTCCCTCACCCCCACCACCCGCATCCAGGGATAAATGTAAGGGTCACTAAATATTGAGACAACAGCTATGGCCAAGGTAACTATGAAGTGATGAGAATTATGCAAAGAAGGTGACTTAGGTAGGCACAGCTGAAATAGGACAGATGGGATGAAGGAAAAAGGAGAAGGAGGAAGAGAAGGAAGAAGAGAAGAGGAATTAAATTTAGAATAAGGAGAAGGAGGAGGAAGAGCAGGATGACAAAGAGTAGGAGGAGGAACTTATATTAAGAAGATGACAAAGAAGAAAAATAGGGGGGCGGCTAGGTGGTGCAGTGAATAGAGCACCAGCCCTAGAGTAAGGAGGACCTGAGTTCAAATCCTGCCTCAGATACTTGATCACACTTATTAGCCCTGTGACCCTGGGCAAATCACTTAACCCCGATTGCCCTGCCTTACCCCCTCCAAAAAAAAAAAAAAATGACTTCTGAGTAGGAGTGATAAGTGCATAAGGAGAAAAAAAAAGAAGGTGTAGAAAAGGGCTATTAATTTAGCCATGATATTCTAACTACAAAAAAAGCATCAAATCCAACAGCACAACCATGAAAAATTTCATATGTTCTGCCAATTATTATAGGAAAAAAACTGTTGGTAAGCAGAAAGAGCTAGAAAGAAGAGAGAAAACCATTTTAAGGGTCATATATTAGAATCTAAGGTTTAAACAGTAGACTGTATCATAGGATAGCTTTTGTAAGGAGCAGCTAGATGGCAGAGTGGATAGTGCATCTGGCCTGGAGTCAGAAGACTCATTTTCCTGAATTCAAATCTGGTCTCAGATACTGACTAGCTGTGCTTCAGTTCCTCATCTGTACAATGAGCTGGAGAAGAAAATGGCAAACCACTCCAGTATCCTTGCCAAGAAAACCTCAAATGAGGTCACAAAGGGTTGAATATGACTAAAATTAATGAAGAACAAGCTTCTGTGGACTAATCTGGATTCCACTAATTTAGAATGTGTTCAAGGATGATTTAATGATTTACCTTTCCTTATAGAAAGGGATTATTAAATACATGAACAGTGTAACAAAGTCTGACTGATACTTCACCGTGGAATGATGATGGTAATCCAGGATTTTGAAGACAATGCCAGTAGTACAAGCTCTGGCAGGTTCCCCTACATGCAAGGGTATTGCCGAAGGGCTTGAGGAGATTAAGTGTATGAAGTATAAAAGTCATCTTTTTTCACTTCAGGGAACATATAATTGAATTTGGGACAAAAGAAATAGTTTTAAAAAAAATGGTAAACTGCAAGGCAGGACATATGTGCCAAATTTAAAATAACCAAAATGAATGCTAACAGAGTTCTCAGACAGGGAAGGGAACAAGAACTTATTAATCAACTATTATGTGCCAGATACCAAACAAAGTGTTTTATAAGTATTATTTCATTTGATCTACACAATAGCCCTGGGAAGTCAGTGCTCTTATTCGACCTATTTGGCAGTTGGGGAAACCGAGGCAAACAGAGTTGTTAAGGTTTGCCCAAAGTCACACAGCTAGTAAGTGACTGAGTCTGGATTTGAACTCAGGCATTCTTGAATCCAGGCCTAACACCCAATACACTTTGCCATCTAGTTTCCTATTTGTGAGGGTGGTAACATTGTGTTCTAAGTGGTGTCAAGGAAGGTTGCATAGAAGAAATAGAACTTTAGGGTTTTAAAGAATGAGTAGGTTCCAATCAGTTAAGTAATCAAAGAATTTGAACCAACAGTTCTTACAGGAAGAAATATAAATGATCAATCAATAACAAATATTTTATTAAGGGCCATAGTATGTGCCAGATGCTGATCAATAACCATATAAAAATGTATCAGTTCACTAATAATAAGAGAAATACAAGACCTGAGGCTTCACCTTACACCTAATAAATGGACAAAGCTGATAAAAGATGCGGGAAGACAGCAATGCACCAACAACTATGGAAAACAATTAGGAAATATTGGAGAAAAGACTCTCAACTATTTTATATTCTTTGATTAAATGATCCTACTACCAGGCATATGACAGAAAAAGAGATCCCACAGATACCAATGCATTAATAGCAATACTCCTTGTGGTAGCAAAGACCGAGAAGGAAAGCATTCACTCAACAGCCGGGAAACTGCTCATGAAATTATGGTATGTGAATGTAATAGAATATTACTGTACCGAGTAAACAATTTATATGAATTCATATAAACCCATAGAGAATAATGACAAATAATTAAAGTAAAACCAAAGAATAAAATACAAAAGGACTACAATAATGTAAAGAACAGAGGTAGCTATATGGCTCAGTGGATAGAGTACTGGGCCTGGAGTCAAGCCTTGTACACTTATTAGCTGTGTGACCCTGGGTAAGTCACTTAACCTGTTTGCCTTGATCACTGGAGAAGGAAATGACAAACCACTCCACTATCTTTACCAAGAAAACCCCAGGAACATTTTGATTCTAGAGAACAAAAGATAAAACAGACTTCCTTCCTGTCCAAAATGCAGACTATATACTGGCAGACATTAAACACATTCTGTTTATTGCTTTTTCTTAGCTGTTTCTCTGTGTTATAAAGAAAAGTTCATCGAAGGAGGGATTTTTCAGGAAATAACTAATGTGAAAAAAGCATATCATATTATTTTAAAAGAATAGGATAGAAAAAAGAAAATATGGAGTAAGGGAATGTCAAATGTCAAAAGGGGAATGTTACCAGAAAAAAATGCAAAGTGGAAATAAATAATTTCTATTAGTTATTAATAGCTACTTAATTAGGATTGATGGAAAGAAGAGAAAAATATCAAAAGTAGAAAATACTAACAAAATAGTCCCCCTTTCTCATCTAAAAATTGAGTTGTTTTTTTTAATAACATGTCCCTCTTTCATATATAATGACTTTTAAATAGTATCAGGTTTTTAAAAGAACCATGAAATTGACAATCATGGTCAACACCATTTTAATTACAGGATAAAGACCAGAAGGAAAATAATGAGTCATTAAAAAAATAAAGCCAATAACAATTGTATTCAAGTTACAAGGGCAGTTTAGCATATGACACACCATTATTCAGGTAAGGCTAAGTAAAAATTCACTAATCCTCTTAAAACTCTGGTATCAATGAAAAACTGAAATATTACAGTACCTCTATCCTCAAGTGGATTGCTAGCAAGGTTAATTGTGTGAAGTCCTGAGTTGGGATTATGGGCTAGGGCATTGGCCAGTTTTTGTGCAAAATCTCTGAAAGTGAATAAAACAAGTATGGATTAAATATTAATACAGAATTTTAAGACATTAGCACAATAGCTGAAGCTGAGTGAAATCTATTTAGGGAGTTCATAGTCTTAATGTTAGCCTATACCACATCCTAGTGAAGACTCGGTATATAATATGTAAATATATTTCCTCACTGGGAGACTTCATAAACCTTCCTGTGACCAGAAAAGGGTTCCACAGGATTAACCAGAAATCCACTTTAAGAAAAGGCAATTCTGGTGATGAAAAATGTATGAGTTCTAAAAAAGAAATTATACAGTCTGTAAACTAAGGAAAGTATTCCTTCCTTTAAAGTTTCTGGTCTTTGGCAGCCCTTCAATTAAATAACCAATGCTTATTTATGAACAGAATAGCCACAGCCCTAATCATGGATAAATATGACTAATTCTTTAGGCTTTTATTTATTTATTTATTTTGGTCCAAGTGTTTTTATTCCAACATTGAACCTGTTTTTTCTGAAAATTATAGCAGACTGCTCACTATGTTTTATTTCTCATTCCATGAACTCCTCATGAATGCAAAGCTGATTGCTTTAATTGTTGAGTTTAAAGGCTAAAATTGTAGCTTTTGCCAGCATCTAATTTATCATAAAATCAAGATCATTATTTTAGTTATGTTTAGCTTCAAATAAAGCATTAAATATTTTGATTAAGAAACTTTCTCCTTCTCGTACTTTGTGATATTAAAGTTCTTTGTTCCACTGAATTCAAGTTTTTCAAATATCATGACCTGGATAGAGTCCATTTAAAAATGGCTATTAATCATAAAAAGAAGAATATCTGAGTGTTGGTGTGTCAAGGGAGAAAGACCAGTAAAGAAAGACTTATCAACAGAAGAGAGTAACTGAGAATGGATAAAATATCAAGTGAACCCAAAGCATCAGGGGCCATCAAATGCAAAATGTTGGGTGATTTTAAGTACTTAAAAACACAGACTTTCATGACACTGAAAGAGAAAGAAGATGATTGGTCTCCTTCTTCTAAAAACGGACATCCTCCTCTACCTGTGAGCTGATAAACTTTGTATTCACTGAAAGAGTAAATAAAGGGGGTGGGAGGGACATTTTTAAAAAGAAGCATTCAGGTAAGTACTTACGTTCTAAGCCCGGCATTTTCTAAAACCAATTCTTCCAATCGATTGGACCTACTCACCACTCTCAAGATTTGTTCGCAGACATCAGTGGACTGTAACAGAAACATTCTATGACAATTCCATAATGCTAAATAAAATGTTGTATTGCAAAGTATGTCAAAGTGTTTTGCAAATCTTAATAAACTATATAAATGTCAGATATTATTAATCAATCCCCAAAATCAATGCATTGGTTACAAAATGGGACAAAGCATCCTATATCTCAGTCATTAGTAAACTGAGTTGATTATTGATTGTTCTATGCATAGAAGAGGAATGCAAATTCAAAGTCTCAAGATTCAATTAATGTCTAGACAAAAATGACAAGAGCTAAAAAAAAAAAAAAGGTAAATGCTGGAGGAAAATAAGTACTCAAATGGTGGAGCTTAGAACTTATCTGAAAATTCTGAAAAAACAAGTTGAAACTATACTAGAAATGTTACTGAATTGTATGCATCCTTTGACGTCAAAGAGGGAAACCTGATAGGTTCAGGTATAGGTATAGATTATAGGTATATACACGGACTAGAATGTGCTGGTAAAAGTTTAACAACAGCTCTCTGAAATGGGAAAGGGGAGAAGGAAATAAGCACTTACATAATACCTGCCAGGCACTATTAACATTTTCTCCATCAGTGTCTTAAAGTCTAGATAATCAACAAAGCAAGTAAGCCCTGACTTGTAGCATATACTGATTTCGAAGGTATAAATTCTCACACTGAAAATATATAATCAGAAGCAGATTTAAGTTGGCTTCATCACACCCCTGGGCATAGGGATAGGTGCATGTATATGTAGGTATATACCCATGCATACATATGTGCTTATATGCATACACACATGCATGTTTGCATGGTGTCCCAAAAGTTTAAGTGCAGTTTTAAGCTTAATACCTTTAATAATTTAAAATTTTGCTAACCTTTCTGGTACAGTCTATATCTATGTATATGTATATACGTATATGTGTATAGGGAATTGTACTTCTTCTGGTAGCAAACAATGAGAAATAAACTGGGTACCAAGTAATGGCAAAACAAATTACGGTATAATGACAAATTTTTACTGTGCTATAAGAAATCACAAATAAGAATCTAGAGTAATTTTGGAAGACATGTATGAACTGATATAAAGTGAAGCAAGCAGAACCAGGAGAAGAATTTACCTATGGACTATAATCATGTAAAGAAAAACAACACTGAAAATCATCAGAATTCAAATCAATACTACACTCAATCTTGACTTCAGAGGACTGAAAGTAAGGAATACAGGTCAAGAGGAGGGGGAACAAAGAGATGATATGTATCCATGCAGAAAGAGTCTGGGAAACTGAATTTTTTCTACTTTATCAGGAGTGGTCAATAACACTTAATTGATTTGCTTAACTGTATTTTTTTTCTTACTAGGAAAAGTTTCCTATTAATTGGGGTAGTCACTTAGAAGTTACATTAATGTTTAAAATTTCAATAAAATATATATGTATGTGCCTACATATGTACATATATATATATATATATATATATATATATATTTAAGTTGAAATATGCTACCAGTGTGCAGAGAAAGTGGATCTTTTAAAAGGTCTGATGTATATACATGAGCATAAGATACAGTTAGGAAAGAAGGAAAATAAGGTAAGAAACTCAACCATCTCTAGGGATAGGGCGTGGGGGAGGGAGAAAAAAAGAAACAAATTACATGATAAGTTGTTGTATATTTGAAAGGAAAAGCAAGTTATGCATGGTAGATTTGCTGTTTCATGTGCATGTTTTTATTATACTGCTATGGAGATGCTTATTTTATTCCATAAAATAAAAATTAAATTAAAAAAAGAATGTTGGCATAACAATTTAATGTCTATGGCTATTTGGGGCAGGAGGAGAGATAGGTGGACAAAAATCTAGACAGATACTTTTAATAGTTTGGAAAGCTCCTAGTGTGCAATCTACCCCTACTGATAAAGACTGACAATTTCTCAGTATTTCACAGTTAGGTTTAGGACTGTGGTGTCAACCTCAAACAGAAATGCATCCCTACCAGCTGAATACTGACTTATAAAACCACAAATCAACATTATGTTGTAATGTATTTATTTTTTTAAAGCAATTGGGGTTAAGTAACTTGCTCAAGGTTACACGGCTAGTCATTATTTATGCGTGGGTGCTCATTTTCTGAGGCCGGATCTGATCTTGGGTCATCCCAACTCCGAGGTCGGCGCTCCTACTCACTGCGCCACCTAGCTGCCCCTTTAGGGCAATTGGGGTTAAGTATCTTGCCCAAGGTTACGCGGCTAGGTTTTTGTTTGTGTGGATTAAGTGTCAGAGGCCGGCTCCGAACTCAGGCCCTTCTGACTCCAGGGCCAGCATTCTATTCACTGTGCCACCTAGCCGCCCCTGTAATGTATTTTTACTTATTTTCTTAAACATTTCTCAATTCCATTTTAATCAGTTTACAACCCCATTCCAGAATTTTGTGGGTTAGAAGTCTGACATATCTAGCCTAGGGTACTGAGAGATTAAATGTCATAGAGCCAGCACATGGAAGAGTAAGAACGTCAGCGGAGATATTTTCTACTTTAAGGCTAGTCCTTTATTTATTATACCATACTTCCTTTCTTAGTAGCTATATAAATCCTTTAAAATTGAATATTTAGGCTTAGGCACAAAACAAAAAGAAATCTCTATGTATCTTACTAAATGTGACAGTGAATGCAACTTTTTTAGAACACCATTTTTAAACATTATGGTTCATTGTCTTGTCTGATCACATTAATTACTAGAACAGTAACTAGATCATGAGAAGATTCAGTCTAATACCATGAATAAAAGTATGTTTTTGAAAAAATAACTAAAAAAATAGCTTAGAAACACACACTCATGAAGAATAGTGCCTGACCTATATGCTGTCTCATTCCAGCTAAAAGAATGATAATGCTGACGTATGGACTATACTGCAGTGAATAGTTATCCAATTACAAAAGATACAGGTGATAAGGTGGTGGAAATTCATTACATTTGACCTTATGCCTGCAAATTACATTATGCTGATTATGTTGATTCTCAAATTGTCATCCCCTTTTACTAAATGAGTCTTTGTCTTTATTATATGTATGTATGTATGTATGTATGTATATAGAAAGAAACTGTTCTTCTGTATTATCATAATAAAAACTGTTAACTCCAAATGACTTGATAGGAATAATCTAACTTCTACAACCAAATATATGACTATATAGTCTTATGGGATACCATTATTTACTCTCAAGAAGTACTCAAAATAAAGAGGGACCTAAAAGAATGTATTTATTTTATGGGCAAAACAAAACCCCAGGATATAAGGAATTAATGGGTCATAGTTGGGCCAACTTCTTTTTAAGGCTTTAGTGTTTGAGCTACATAATATGGAAGATGATTACAGCCATACATTTATTCAACAAAAATGATAACTATGTATGCAATACCACAATTGATAAAAAGATGATTTAGATATGGTTCATACCTTTAAGGAACTCACAATTAATAAAAAAACAAGTATTGGGGTGCATATGCATGACAACAAAACAAGATAGAATATGACAATTACCTTGTTATTTACTAAATTCCAGTTATGGCATTGGGAAAACAAAAGAAATAGACTGAACAATTGCTTGGAAAGGGCAGCCATTTTACATGGACGTTCAATTAGAATTCAACAAATATTTATTAAGTACCTAAAACAGAAGAGCCTTGGCTTGAATATGTATTACAAGAAGGCACATATGCACAACTTTAGAAAGGTAGGTTAGAGACAGAATGGAAAGGCCCTTTAAAACACTAAACAAAGAAATTTTCATTTTATCCTAAAGGCATCAGAGAATTGACAACTTATTTTAAAGTGAGAGTAAAAGTCATACCTATGCACTAAGATAGATCAGAGAAGATAAGGGAACTGGAGACAATTAGGAGGCTGATGCAATAGATTAAAGCTATAGGTTATAAAGGTCAAATATTTAATTAAGGTCAAATATATGAATCAACATATATGCATGTTTAATTAGAAAACCACTAAAAATCCCAGATAAATGATTCTAAGAAAATACTATAAAAACCATATGAAAAGTGTGGTATAAGACTTCTTGAATAAGGGTGAGTTTTAAGCAATTTTTAAGAAACTGTGAATGTGGCCTGAGATAGTTGGACACTCTGAGTGAACATGGTGGAAAGGATAAAGTCTCAGAAGCAGTAATAAGCAACGTGTGACAGATAGTAAAAGTATATTAGCTTTGGAAAGGGCAACAGCGAAAATCAAGAGATGAAGCAGGTAAAGTAGTGGGCATATTTAATATGAATCTGAAGAGTGATATACAAAGGAACAAAGAGCCCCTACAGGTTTGAAGTATGCATATGACCCAATAGTAGGTGTTCTGAAATATTTCCTCAATTAAGTCAGGTGGGAAGTGGACTATCCTAGAAGTTGTGTCTAGGAGAGTCTGGAAGAGGAGATAAGAAGAAAGGAGATCAGCTAGGAACCTTAGATGATAAGGACATGGGGAGCGCAATGGTAGAATCTAAAAAACATTGGAAGAGGGAGAACCAGATAGATAATGATCTGAAAGCAGAGGGTGAAGGAAGATTGATGTGAAACAGTAACTGTAAGTAACCGATTTTGAGAAACCGGGCATTTTTGGTGACATTGCTAGTGATGGATTTCATAGACCTTTAAACCTGGAAGGTACTTCAATGATCATTCTGGGCAAAAGCTATTTTAAAAATGAGGAAATGTAGGCATACAGTTTGATTTACATTTAAATAAAGCATTTTTTTCTCATAAAGTTTTACATATGAGGAAAATGAAGTTCAGATATGTGATGTTTCCTTTCCACTGGGATCAAAAATAATAAGTTTTGGAGCCAAGACGTGAACCCAGGACACCTGATTCCAAATTTAACATATCTTCCATTAATAAGGACTTTCTAATATGGTTGTATACAGGTTTTCAAAATTATTGTTCCTATAAATATCTTTTGAGTATTTTGCTTTTTTTCCTTCTTGAATACATCATTAGGATATATTGCAAAAAAAACAGGATTAATGGTTTAAATAGGTTTCATTACTTATAACATTTGCAAGATCCAAAAGGATCTTGCCACCTTGAAATTTCTCTACTAATGTAAAGAGGTATCTTTTTTTCCCCAACCCTACCAGCTATGAATTTTATCATTTTTGTAACAGTGCAAATTGTAAAACTGGTTTCCCTTCAAATTAGAAGGTCTCTCTAGGATAATGCAATTTCTTTTACACCAATAAAGATCCCTGTACTAAGACTGTCAAGGGAACAGTATGATCTCGAATGCTTCATGCTGATCTTAAATCAATTTTTCCAACATTCATTCTTCCTCTTTTAGTTAATGGGTATTAATAAAAACTATGGATAAGACACCAACATGAAATAAGTTCCTTCTCAACTTTACATTAATCTGGGAAGGGGCTATATACTAGAAGCCAGACATGAAATCTAGTTTCAGTTTTTCTATATCCTTTGATATACATCACAGTACCTTTTGAAACTTCATTTTCTTGATCCACAAATTGAGAAACTGAACAAAATCTCTATTGGCCCTTCAATCTCTAAATCCTAGGACATTAGTTTTGATATTTTAATTCTCAAATAGTATACTACTAATCCATTAACTAGTATTACTTGAATAATCAAGACACATGAGGATTCTCATATTTTATTGAAACTAAAAATAATCATGTATCCACGGAAGCTATAATACGAAGCAGTTTGGTAGCTTTAAGTCAGAGGGCCCAGGTTCAAATTCTAGCTGTGACTTACTTTGTGGGTGAAACCCAGGCAAGTCTCAAATCTTGGGCCTCACTTCCTTCATCTGTAAATTGAGGGGGGCGGATTAACTGCCAACTAAGATCCTAAGAACAATCTCAATTATAAACCCCTCCCCCTTTTCTTTGTAGTACTCACAAGTGCTTTTCACCAAGTGCTTTCACATACATTAACTCATTTTTACCTTCATTTTAAAGATGAAAAGTTAAGTGACATTGACAAAGTCACATGGCTAGCAAGTGATGAAGCCAATTGAAAATTCAGGTTTGCTGACACCAATCCAGAGCTTGGCACAATGCTTAGCACCCAGTAAACACTTAATAAATCTTTATTGGCTGACTGGCTTTGGCCTTACTATATCTAGGAACAGAGGATGAAAGGGCTGTTTTAGTGGGTGATTCAGTTCTAATGGAAAGGGATTAATATGCTAATGTTGATATGGTGGCATAATCATGGTTAGAGTAAAGATCTGGATCCAACTCCAAAGCTTAGAATTTAAAAAGGTCTATCAGAACCTTTCCTGAAATGTAACTGTTAAAGAAAAACTTAGGTAGCAGAAAGCAACAGACCAAGGAGACATTACCCTTGGATTAGCATTGAATTGATTCTTACTGCCAATCCCATTTTCCCCATTCCAGACATCACTAACAGGATGCATCTGTTGCCACCTGCAGGCTCCAGACTGACCATATGCTCAACAAAACTTTCCTAACCCAAACTATACAAGATGATTCCTAACTTGAGCTAAGAGTTCACCCCGGGTTTCAAAAAACTTTTTTGTCTCTGGCGCCTTTTTTATTGCCATGTTGATGGTTTAGCTATTATTTGATGCTTTGGATCATCTGGGTCTCTAGCACCTGTGCATTTCCTGGTTCTTCTGACTTCTGCTCCTGCTATGTCCTGATTCCCAAGCACTCCATGGATTTAACATCCATTCCTGTACCCATTTCCTGCTTTTTGTTCCCAATCTAGCTTTGGTTTTCCTAGTTATGACTTCCTACTCTGTTCCTATGATTCATCACTGCCTCTAGTTCTGACAAGTAATTCCCATTTTCATTTCCACTCAAGATTCAGGAACACAGACGAAGCAACAATGCTTGTGTGCCAGTCATACTGGGAACAGGGGAATCCATCCATTAGAAACCAGAATGATGTCTTATGCAGGTTTCCTAGTAAAAGTCATAAAACCTGCTAGTAAACTCAAATCTTCATCACCAGAGACAACAATGATATCATCAATTATCAATGGCCAATTTTCACTTTACATCATATCTTTTTCCTGATTCCAAAGTCCCCTTATTTACATCCTCTGAGAGCTAGATACTCTCATGGGAACCAGAAAGTTAGGCAGAGGGAGGAGAGCTATTATAGTTTCTTAAGCTAAAAAGATAAGCAGAAAGGAAGAATTGGAAGAATTTTTGCTATCTTCTTTTATGAATGTTGGGCTTAATATTCGTGAAAACAAAAACAAAAACCACCAAATTTCTATAAATATACATTTCACTTGTACTGCTTAAAACAGTTCAAGTATTTGATCCCCTTTAACTTTTGGGGGGAGTTCACAGCATTTACACTAGTTACATATAATACTGCAAACACACACAGACACACAGAAAATACAATTCTCAGCTGAAAAACTAACGCTAACTCTTACTATTGGACGAGACCAACTTCATCAGTTAACTTTTTCCTAACTCTAAGCAAAAGGACCAATTCAAAAAAAGGAAGCCATGACAGGAATGTAAAATCTGTTTTTTCTGTACCAGCTGTGCAAATGTAACCCTCATAGTTCTTGCCAACTGGATGTAGCTTCCTGTCTAATCTAAAATTGCCTGAAGCGGCTAAAAAACCTGAGCTAAAGCATTTTTCTGAAGCATCTCACATTACAGGCTTTGCAGAATGCTTGGCAAGTCATTTCTGGAAAGGGAAACAGATGCAAGTCTCTTGTACTGAGGGGTAAAGAAACTCCACCGTTTTTTTTTTAAACAATGTGAACACAACAAAGCAAAGCTGACATGTATAGGAGATTTGGGGTTTTTCTTTTTAAAAAAAATCACTTACCAATTTTAGATCCTTAGAGGACAACTTTGTGAACCATTGATTGTATTCCAGAGCAGCAACGATAGGTATTAAGTCTCTAGAAGTAGAAATATGAACAAATTTCAGGTACAAATTTATAACATAGCCCTTCTACCATACAGGTAGTCACTTTATTTTTGATCTGAGACATTCACATCTGCATGATATTTACTGTTATTTACAATGGGACATCAAATCAAAATGCTTTTGGCAGCTAGAAAATTTAATTTGATTCTCTGACAGATGAATTCTGACATCTATTTGCATCTTGAATCTAGTACACAAGGGATTCACACATGGGCAGGAGGCTGAACTAAGTTTCCCTTAATGTCTCATTCAACTCTTGAGTTCATACGAAAAAAATGAATGAAGCTGAAATCAAACATCTTCTAGCCCTAGGAAAACTTTTTAATTTTGACTCCATATTGACAAACCCTCTGTTTCTATTCTTAGTGTCTTCGTTTAAGATATTAATTTGAACCATTTCCTCTCCAGAAATACTGTGAATGGCATGAAATAAGAACATGACAATTACTCATTGTAACCAAGGCCTGTGCCTAGCTTGATGCTGTATCACACTTGGCACATTGATAGTAAGGTAATATGATTGATAGTATACTAAAATTGGAGTCAGGAGGACCTGACTGGTTTCCTGGTTGAGGAAGTACTAGTGACCTTTGACAAGTCACTTAAATTTCCCTGATCCCACTTAGTTCTTCTGCAAAATGGTGATATGAGACCTGCATTGTCTACTTCGCAGGATCCGTCTGAGGCTCAGATGAGCTCGTCATATATGTAAAATATTTTGAAAATCAATGTGTTACATAGTTGTTGGTGTTTGTCATTACAATTGTTATTTATCATTCAGCTGCTTCCTTACAATTATACATGAATCTTTCTCTCAAAGTCGTGTGTGCCAACCACAGCTATCATCTAAGACATTTCATCAATGTCCATTTCTAATCATGGCACATCCTGTGCCTTTTACCTACAGAAGCAAATTTTTGTGTCTATGCAAAAAGGGAGTCAGTCTGTACTGACTGAGTGTCCAAGGATTAGCACCACTGTACTAAGGATCAGTATTCCTCTCCCTGGCCCTGTCTTCCAGGAAAAGCTTATCACCAAGAAATTTATCATCCCAAATTGCACCAGCTTTGGTACTCACACCTCATTAGTGGCCCTGCCCCTTTAATTGGAAAAGGGGGCAAAAACGAAACAAAAAACACCATCTCCTCCCAAGGGCCCCATTTAAAGAGGGTTCAGAAGCATAGTCAATTCTTTGCTTGCTACCAGCTCCACTCCTTGGATCACCATCATCATGGCCCTAGTATGCAAGGTACCTTCTCCTTCCCCAGTGTCTCCCTCTCTTCATTGCTTTTCACCTTCCTTTTGTGTCTCATCTTCCCCCATTAGACTATAAGCTCCTTGAGAGCAGTAACTGTCTTTCTTTTTCTTACTTGTTTTTTTAGCACTTACTGCTTGGCACATCATAGGCACTTAATAAATGATTTCTATTGTATCACAAAATGTTAAGTAAAAAGCTATATTAATTTGTTTACTTTCTGAGTTCATTTGTTTAGTCCTCTCATTCCATAACATATTTCTGCTCACACACTCCTTTTGTCTAATATGATTTTCCTTTGTGAATGAATAGGGATTCTAGCAACATCTTTACATTTATTTGAGGAATCACGCATCCTCTGAATGACTGTAGTGCCTTTTCATTTTCTGTGGCCTTTTCTCAGAGCCTCACCTTGAGAAAGTGCTTCAAAATGAGCTACTACTGTCTGCCGACAAGTTCCAGCTGCTTTCAGGGTCAATATTGCCTTAAACAGTCCCCAAAGGCTCTCTCCATTCATGACTGCTCTCCTATAGTTCACCATTCAGGCACACCTTTGGCAACCTGCCCTCATCTTGTCACATTCCATGATTACTTCAGCCTGGCAGTTTCTGTGCCTGGGCAGCAATAGCACATCAGAATATCATTAGTGAAGATTCTGTTCTGTTGTTTGATGTGAAGTGTGGCAAGTGGGCCTCATAGAAACAGCCTCTCAGGAAGAAATAAGGCTTTGTTAACAGAGTCAGCTCTTAACACCACTGATGCACTCACCAGGCAGGATAGAACCATTTATATGCATTTCATGCAAAGAGACTTCTGAAAGCTAACTAGCTCTCTCATGATGAGAACTATGAGAACAATTGAGTCTTTAAAAGAAGAAGCTAATAAAAGCATATCAAAATTTTCTTAAGTTGAAAACTGTCTAGGAAACCAGCAGACATTTGGACAATTCAATTAATAATATAAGAATGCATTTGTAACATGGCACATTGTGGTGTGATGGAAAGAGCACTGGACTTTGAGCCAGAAGGTACGGTTGCAATTAGGAATTCTGCTACTTTTGGCAAATCACTTTTTAAACTTTCAATATTCTCATCTATAAAATAAGGGGGCTGAACCAGTGATTTCTCTAAGGTAATTGATAGCTCTGACATTATAGGTCTGTAAGGACAGTGAAGTTAAAATTACATCTTTTCAATTATCTCTTCTACATATCCAGTTTGAACCTCTACCTGATTTCTAGTCTGGAACTTACCTGAAGGGCATCTTGACCTTGATATCACCAGTAGTACTTCAAACTAAACAGGTCCAAAACTAAATCCACCATGCCCTGCCTTCTCCCCTCCAAAAAGCAAACAAACAAAAACCTTCAGTGATCTCATAATGCCTCTAAAATGCAAATTCCTTAGTCATGCATTTATGACCTTTCCCAATCTGACTCTAATGTGTCTTTCCAACCTTATTAGAGGTAACAAGATAGTGTAGATGACAGAGGTCTGAAGTCAGGAAAATCTTAGCTCAAAGCCAATCTCCAATACATGATAGCTTTGTGACTGCAGGCAAAGATTGTTGTGACGATCAAATGAAATATTTGTAAAGTGCTTAGCACTGTGTGCCTAGCTCACAGTAGGAACTTAATAAATTCTTGTTCCCCTCCTCTTTAATCCTATATGAATCCCTTCAAGTACTGCATGCTCTATCCAAAATGGAATGCCAGCTTCTCCCTGGATCTTCTACCCTATCTCACTTCTGTGCAAGTAATCTGCCACGCCTCGAATGTGCTTCACATTCATCTTAACCTGATGGAATTTTTCTCTTTCCTCAAGGTCGAGTTTGCCTCAAACTTCTTCTTTCTCATCTGTGGATTATGCATTCTCATCTCCTCTTCTGTGGCATGCTCCTTTAGGATTTTCATTATTCTGGCCACCTTCCACGGGACGCTAAGTAATTTATCAACATCCTTCCTAAAATGTAGTGTCCGGAAATTAACACAATAATCCAGATGAGTTACCCAAGTGGACACTGACTCATTAATGACTACCCTTTGGTTCCAGTCTTCCAAGAAGTTCCAAAGTCCACATCTTGTCTATAAGAATATCATGAGGGGGGCGGAGCCAAGATGGCGGAGTAGAAACAGCTCTTCCCAGCCTCTCTGCCCCCAGATTCCCCACAAATTATGTAAAAAAGGACTGTGAACAACTTCTGGAGCGCCAGCACCCACAGAACGACACAGAGAAGTTAATCTCCCCCTGAGGACAGCCCAGCAGCCCTGCAGGAAGGACCAGCGCAGCGGTCTGGGAGCCGGCAGCGCGCAGAGCGCAGGAGCCGAGCCGAGCTGAGCCCAAGTCCGCGTGAGCCGAGGTTTTAGCCCCAGGGCGGCAGGGCCAGCAGCCAGCTGGAGGAACCCCAGAACACCAGGAGCTGTGGCGATTCCAGAATGATCAACATAGACAAGCCTAGGACAAAGTAAGAGGTTAGTGTCCTATGGACTTTGGGACCTGTATTTGGGGAATGTGTCAGCTCCCTCCCCTGGGGGCTAGAAGCCACTGAGGCGACACGCCATTTTGTAGTTTTCAGAGGCATTTCCGGCTCCCAGCCTACAAATGGTGGGGAGATCCAGCGATCAGTCTTGGGGGGTAATCGCTCTTGCTTTAACCTCCCTGGATCTGGATTGTGATCTAGGTTGGAAGCTGTGGGTGGGTTTACAGCTTGCCAGAAATGGAAGTTGCCCCCCCACACGTTCGGGACGAAAATTCCTCTAGCTGGCCTTAAAGCCATAATGTGGCAACAAGCCCAAAAGTCAAGCAATTAAGTGGCAACATGCCAAGGCAAAGGAAACAGAAAAATGCAACCCTAGACTCCTATTTTGGGGGCGTAGAGCGGGAAAAGGACTGTGAGGTCAGAAGTCCTGCTCCAAAAGCCCCAGGGGAAAACATGAGCGGGTTGCAGGCCATAGAGGACCTTAAGAAGGACTTTAAAAATCAAATAAGAGAAGTGGAGGAAAAATTGGAAAGAGAAATGAGAAGGATGCAGGAAAAGTATGAAATGAGGGTCAACAGCCTGACTGAGGAAAACAACACCTTAAAAAATAGACTAACTCAAATGGCAAAGGAGGCCCAAAAGGGCAATGAGGAGAAGAATGCCTTAAAAAGTCGAATTTGCCAGATGGAAAAGAATCTCAAAAGTTCACTGAGGAGATTCATTCCTTCAGAGTTAGACTGGAGCAAATGGAAGCTAATGACTTTATGAGAAATCAAGATGCTGTTAAGCAGACACAAACAAATGAAAGATTAGAAGGCAATGTGAAATATCTCATGGGAAAAACCACTGACCTGAGAATAGATCCAGGAGAGACAATTTAAAAATTATTGGACTACCTGAAAGCCATGATCAAGGAAAGAACCTAGAAATCACCCTTCAAGAAATTCTCAAGGAAAATTGCCCTGATGTTTTAGATCCAGAGGGCAAAATAGAGGCTGAAAGAATCCACCAATCACCTCCTGAAAAAGATCCCAAAAAGAAAACTCCCAGGAATATTATAGCCAGGTTCCAGAATCCCCAGATCAAGGAGAAAATACTACAAGCAGCCAGGAAGAAACAATTTCAATATTGTGGAAACACAATCAGAATAGCCCAGGACCTGGCAGCTTCTACACTGAGGGATTGAAGGGCATGGAATATGATATTCCAGAGGGCAAAAGAACTGAGAATGAACCCAAGGGTCACCTACCCAGCAAAACTGAGTATTTTGTTTCAGGGGAAAATATGGTCATTCAGTGGAATAGAGGACTTTCAAGCATTCTTGAGGAAAAACCAGAGTTGAATAGAAAATTTGACATCCAGACACAAGAAGGAAGAGATGCCTGAGAAGGTAATCAGAGAAAAGAAATCAAAAGGAACTTATCAAAGTTGAACTATTTACATTCCTATATTGAAAAGCAATAACTGTGACTGATGATATCTTTCTCACTATGAAAATAATGGAAGAAGGGTGTGTGGTCATATGAATACATATGTGAATGTGTGTGTATATGGTTACAGTTATATGGACAGAGGGCATAGGTTGAATTTGTTGGGAAGGGAGAATACTCAAGGGATGAAATTATGAGGTGAGAGGAAAGTGGCAAGAGGAGATGGGGAGAGACAGGGTAGGGTAAACTATCCCATGTAGAAGAAGCAAGGGGAAGTGGTTGCAAAGGAGGGGGAGAATAAGGAAGGCTAAAAAGGCAAAACCACATTCACATTGAATCTGGTTCAGGGAGAAAATGACATACATACTAAATGGGATATCTCAACCTGCAGCAGGATAGGGGAAGGGGGATGAGAGGAGGGATGATGGATGGGAGGGCATCCTTGGGGTGAGGGGAGGTTGGAAGTACCCACTATAGAAGAGGGACAGGATCATGTAGGGAATGGACCAGGTGGGGGGTGGGATGAGTGGGAGGGAATTATAGCAGCCTTGTACAATATATCTACTATGATAATGTTTTGCATAGCTAGACATGTACAACATATACTGAATTACTTATTTCCCAAGAGGGAATGGGTGACAAGGGGGGAAGGAAATGGATCTGAAATTCGAGGTCATAACATTAAATGTTTCAAATATATATAAATACTATTATTAATACTCTTTCGCTTGTAATAGGGAGATAAGATGTGCAGGCATTGGGACACAAAGATTCACATTCCTCTAATGGAAAAGTCGATGGGGGTATGGGAGAAGGTATGGGAGAGAGCAGATTGGAGGAAGCGATATCTTGTGGGACTGCTATTCTGGGAGGTTGGGTAGGGAATAATGGGGGGAAAATGATTGTAACTCAAAATCTGGCGGAAATGAATGATGTAAAACAGAAGTTAATAAAGCATTTGTTTAATTAAAAAAAAAAGAATATCATGAGGGATTTTGTGATATGCTTTGCTTTAGTCCAGTTAAATTTTATCTATTGAATTCCTTTCATAAACCAAGCAATGGAAAAATGGCAAGTATGGAATGACCTGTACTTAATGAATCCATGTTATTTCTTAGTGCCTTTTTATTGTTGTTCTTTGGGAGGGAGAGATCTTCGATTTCACTGGTTTAGAGAACTTCTGATTAGGAAACGCCTTCAACTAATATAGATCAAAAACTCTTCTGTAACTTTTAATTTTAGAGAGTTGACTGATAACACTAAAAGATTATGTGACTTGTCCAGTTACTTGCCTTGCCCTGGGTCAGTCAGTTTGCATAAGAAGCAGGACTTAATGATTTCTGTTTCCTTTTCTAGATGTTTATAAGCCATTCCTTTAATAAGATATTCTAGAAATTTTTTTGGCCAGGAATCAAAGTCATTCTTTAACTTCTTTCAAACAAAAATTAAAAGTACAATATTTCAACATGCTTCAGAAACAGTAAGTTCATGAAGTGTTTAATGAATTCCTTTCAAATAATGTGTTTTATGGAATTTGAAAAATATTTTCCCTATGCACATTAAGAATAATTAAAAAGTGGTAATTCTGATGTGGCTTGGCAGGCGTTATATTATAGGGAAACCAAGATGATGGCAAGAAATTGATAAGTTTTTAGTTACTTAGACCACAGGTGGGGAACCTTTGGTCTCAAGGCCACATGTGACCCTATAGGTTTTGATTGAATCCAAACCTCACAAATCCCTAAAGGGGTTTGTGGTGTGAAGCTTGGAATCAAAGGGCCTCACTTGTGAACCTATAGGGCCACACACCAAAGTTCCCACCCCTGACTTGGCTAAATATCCTGAAGAGATTTTAAAATGGAACCACTATTCAGTTATAATACAAATATACAAATAAAAATTTAATACAGTTCTGGCTCACATAATAAAACAATCTTTGAACAAAAGATTAATAAGCATGTTCACATGTTGCAGATCAAGCTATATAACTAGAAATTCTACCTCCATTTCTCTCTTTCACATACCCATTTGTACACACACACACACACACACACATATTCAGTTTGAGTTCTTTGGAATGAAAGTCTTAATTTATTATTTATGAAGATTTTACACTGACCTCCTATCAGAACCATGAACTAGAACAACAGAGTCAACAGAAAAACAGATTTATGAGACCACCAAACCAAACCAAACCACAATTCCCCACTCCTCTTCCCAACCCAGATAAAAACAAGAAGCATCCTTGGAATCCACAGATAATACCCATAGGTTGGTTTTCTTTTTTGAGAAGAAGCATAAATATCACAGTTTAAATTTGAAAACCGGATATTAGCCCCTAGAGTCTTTGTCACATGCAAATCAAGCCATCTATTTTCTTATTTTATTATAAAGTAAAATTTTATATTATATTTAGTTATATTAATTATATATAGTTATATAAGGTCAAATGAAACAACATATGTAAAGTGCTTTAGAAGCTTTAAAATACTATACAAAAGCTAGCTATTTGTTACATGTACATACATTATTTTTCTTAACAATGGATAGGTAATTCTAATATTTTGTGTGAAAAAGCATAGTACAGGTGTGCAAACACAAGTATACACTACACTACACTATTGGTAGACCTATGAATTTATCTAACCACAAAGAAAAGCAATGTGCATTATTTTTTTTTAAGTAACAACAATAAACAGTCCTTCAGTTTGGAGAACTCACTGCTAGGTTAAATGTCAATGACCAAAAAAAAAAAAAAAAAAGTTCACATACATGCCAAAATATTCCATGCTGCAGAGAAGCAAAGAACTGGAAACAAGGGAAATGATCAAAATACAAACAGAGGAAGAGGAATGTAATGGCATATTACTGTAGAATAACAAACAACAAGTACAGAGCATTCATAGAGACATGAGAATATTGATGCAAATTAAACTAATGAACTGATGAAGAATGAAGCAAACAGAATGAAGGGGGGGAACCCTGAAATCTTTGTAATTATAATGACCAAGCTTGGCCTCAAAGGAGAGATGAGAAGATATATTTCATGTGCAACAGTACAAACAGAGAGCTAAGGTTACTGTTAGTTTTGCTGGACAAACTTCATGGTCCCCCCTCCCCCCAGTTCTTTTTTAAACAAGGGTTGGGCTCTATGGAAAGGATGGGGAAGGGAAATTAAAGTGATATAAAACAGGCAAAAAAGAAAACATTGAAAAAATTGTTTGCCTTTGTTTTTACAACACTTTAATTTTCAACTATATTCCTTCCCTATTCCTAAATATGCCTTTGAGGAAAAAACAATTATCATAATCAACCAACAAATCTAAGGAGTCTGACAGTAAATACAATGCTCCACACCCAAAGCCCCATCCTTTTCCCCTGGCAAAAAAGTGAGGATATAATTTTTTTTTCCTTTCTTTTTTGGAAACTAGCTTTAACCATCACAATTATAAAGATTTCCATTTCTTTTTGTTGTATTTCTATCCATCTACAATGGTATAGTCATTGTTTATATATTTCCTAGTCATCTGCTCATTTCAGTTCATAAGTTCATATAAGCCTTCCCAAGCTTTCTAAATTCTTCATTTTCAAATCTATTTTCTCTGCCATAGTATTATCCCATTATATTTCAATAACAATATATTTAGCCATTTCCCCAAGAACCTGATGCTATGAATATATTAGTATATACAGTAATACCAAGTGACTCCACTGAACATCAGGGCTTCCCCAGGAGAAGCTAATCACCTGAAATCTCATCACCAAGCAATTTTTGATGCTTAACACCTTTCCAACTTCCTCAATGACCTCTGCCCACTGATTAGGGGACTAGAAGGCAGAGAAAAAAACTCCTCCCAAAGCCTTCCTTTATAGAGGACTCAGAACTTTCTGGGTAACTCCATTTTCCACTAGTGGCTCTCTTTGGTTTCAACTTCACAGAACATCATACCCCCAATGTCAACTTCCCTTTTTGTGTCATCTTCTCCCTTTAGACGTTAAGACCTTTGAGGGTAGGGACAGTCTTTCTTTTTCATATTTCTATCCTCAGTATTTAGCACAGTGCCTGACATAGAGTATTAAACTGAATTGAAATAATCTAAATGCAGAGATTTGTTTTTTTCTATGGGACTTCAAGTGATACTCCTGTGATTGTGTGTGTGTGTGTGTGTGTGTGTGTGTGTGTGTGTGTGTGTGGCATTCCATCTATTGAGTGGCAATATGGCACAGTGAAAAGAATTCCACCTCTACTATTTACTGACTGCCCAAATTTGGGCAAATGACTTCCTTCTGGTTTTCAGTTGTTTTACCTATCAAATGAAGGTAGGTACATATGACAACTATAACCATGATAGCATTTATATAGCACTTTAAGTTTTGAAAAACACTTTAAATATCTCATTTAATTATCACAATAACTCTGGGAAATGGGTGCCATTATTATCCTCATTATAGAGGTGGGGAAATTGAGACAAAAGTTAAGTGACTCTTCCATACAGAGCTAATAAGTCTGTGAGGACACATCTGAATTCTGGTCATCTGGTCCAACACCTGTACCACCTAGCTGGCTGATAACAATAGATTACTTAACTTTTAAAATCTTTTCTGCTCTAAATTTATGATCACCTCTAAATTGGGACATTCCAGTTGAGAAGAGTAGAGAAGACAATAACGGCTCCATGAGTTAGGCTCCTCTATTCAATATAGGATTAAACATCATTTCAGTCAATCAGGTATGAATATAAAACACTTCAATAGAATGCTTACTTTTAGTAGAACATGGAGAGATCCCAGAATCAGGTTCTCTTATACTAAAACTACCACTGCCAAAAAATCAACAAAACCTAAAGGCCAAGCAATAGGGAGGCCCAGATCATGAGGCCAGGGAGAGAAATAAAGCTCATAAGTCAGAACTGTGGTCACAGCCTGTAGCTGAATATAAAACGAAAAATGCAGCACTTAGACCATTTGCCTCATCTTAGAAGTGTAAGCCCCAATTTCATACCTGAGTGACTTTAGAGCACAGTAACAAGTAGGATATGTAAACATCTATCTTGTACAAGTGTTCAGGCTGCACCTTCCCACGTGGATGCCTGTCTCAATGCAAACAGCCTCTCTGTTATCCTGCCTTCCCCTACCATTCACCTTTGGGATTTCCCATCACGGTACAAAGGTTTCTATATATGTATGGTTGTCATTTTGACTAATTTCCTCCATCTTGGGAAGTGGAAGCAGCTTTTCACCACCAGCTAACAACATTTATTGAGCTCCAGCCCTGCTATGCTCCCTGGCAGGCTTTTAATTATCATATGACCTTTGATCTTAAATGGTAATCATTGCTGCTAGCAGTTATCAGCATTTTAGTGAACTCAATCATTAATCTTTAAGACAAAAAGTGGTACATTTATTTTTCTTCAGACTCCCTACAGGTCAACAAAATCCAGTACTATCAAAATGCTGTTACTATTGATTCTTGACTTCCACATAGAGTATATTAAGGGTGGCTAGGTGGCGCAGTGAATATAGCTCTGGCCCTGGAGTCAGGAGGACCTGAGTTCTAATCTGGCCTCAGACACTTAACACAAAAACTAGCTGCATGACCTTGGGCAAGTCACAACCCCAAATGCCCTCACCAAAAAAAAAAGAGCATCTGAGTGTCTGAGACAGGACTGAAACTCAGGTTTTCCTGACTTCAGGTCCAGCCCTCTATACACAATGCCACCAAATGGCCAAATTAAGAAAACTAACACCAAATGATTAAGGGAGAAGCATTTTTGGTGAGCAGAGTATGATACTGCTATGCTTTTCTTGAGCCAACTCACTTCTTGTTAGACCGCCATTAAAAAAATACAACTGACAGTGTTTTATTTTCATAGAAATGTATTCCAGTCCCATTTAGAGCAAAAGATCAACACAACAGGAAACAAAAAGAAATCTACTTAAAAAGGGTTTAAGATGAAGAAAAGGCAACTCAATAGCTTTATTTCTGTAGGACTGTTCTGAAAATGTTTCCCCAGTAATGATTATACCATTTAAAGAAAAAGAAATTTAAAATAAACCAGCAAAAATTAGAAAAAGCCTAACAATGTAGGAATATTTCCTCTACCTTTAAGTCCTATGTGATCTGATCTATTCAAGATTTTCCACCTGGGGTTCATGCAGACCCATTCTTCATGTTACAGGTCATCCACTCACTTTTCCCCCTCTGTCACTTAGCTAAAATTCTGAAAACCAATGATATGTAAGTGAAACATGCTGGAGAATTCATTAGGAAACAGAAAATTTTGATCCAAAATAACCATTGCCACTAAGCTATACTACATTAGAATTAGTTAACTCCCAGAAGTCAAGTGCTGAAATTAAATAGATGAAGATTGTCAAGCTTTTGTCTTACTCACATGCACAGCTGTAAGCATTTTCTCTTAAATCTTGGAAATAAAAATATGTAAGTTCACAGAGGATGTATGTTTTTTTCTGAACACAGAGACACATCCATGTTTTACAGATTTTCATGTCCTTCTTATAATTAACAAAATGGTTCCTTCTAGTGTAAATATCAGTAAAATTTCTGTGAACAATTTACATGCTTTTACTCTTTAAAATCATGAATAGAAAAGGTATAAGAGAGCTAAAAATGTTGTGTATACTGAATTTATTTCTTCATGGAAAGACAAGTAATGGTAAGACAAGTGCTGCTGCCTTACAAATCAACCAAATCCAAACACTGCTCAAACATCAACTGAGCACCACACATACTGTGTGAATGATGAGAATGATTTAATCATTTTAAGGAGGAGAATAATTCCCATAAACATTTAATGGCAGAATACTGAACTAGAAATAACAGTGGACTGGGAGTCTAGAGAGCTGGGTTTCAGCATTGCCCTAACCTGTTCTCTGACCCAGCACAAATCACTTTATTTCTTTGGACTATTTTTTTTTTATCTGCAGAATAAAGGGGTCAGGCTGGGATAATCTCTAATGTTTCTTCCAGAAATAATATTCTATGATTTTCTTTATGATTTTGGAGTCACAAATGCTTTGGGATGAGAACAGCATCTAAGGCTCTTAATCTGTGGACCAATTGTCAAAATACAGAACAACTCACTATTCCCCAGAGAAAAGAAATAAAATAATGAACTTTATACTTGGGGAAAAAAAGAACACCAATTTCCTTAGGACCACCTTGCCGAGCATAACCCAAACTCTGACTACAGACAGCATCAAAATCAAGAATGTCACCTTGATGGATAAGAAATATGATGATACATCAGCACCAGTGTGCAAGGAGCTGCTGGCAGAGCTCTTATGAGCCAAGTCTAAACCCAACGATGCATATCTGAGTCTTTAGAGGATTGATGAGAGTAGCTGCTCTTAAAATCTAAGAACAAGAGAAACCGATGCATTAAAAGCTATAAATTCCCCTCATCACACGACTGCCTCTCCCCATCATCCTCTGCCACTCCAAATTATAGTGTAATTACGTTTTTACATGACAACTCATAGTCCTCTAGGACTTCCTATGGGTAATTTATAGCAGGGGCTTTGCGAGGAATACTTCCTGGTGACCTACCAATGCCTAAAATCAAACAAAATGGAGGAACATACTTTAAAAAATCATCACAGACAACTAGGTTGCTATTTTTCTAAATATTTCCTACTTATCCACTGACAGGAGGGCTAGGATCTAGCTATTTCATTATTACTATCAACTTCATACTAGAATATTCTTCAGCAACCAAAAGTTACACACAACAGTATAGAAAGACAGAAATATAAAACAAGACCAATATTCCTTCCTTAGACTCTAATGAAAATAACCTAATTAAAATAAGACAACAGAACTCATGATCCCATTAAAATAGAAAGTACACACTAAAAACAAATACAAACATACACACACACATACACACCCACGCTGGAGACAGGGGCTGAAACACTTAGATTTGGTCACAGAATAAATCTAAATCTTCTTATCTAACTAGGGAAAACTTTCGTTGATAGGGGGCTGAAACTGAAGTCAGAAAGTTCAAATCTGACCTCAGAGACTTGATTCTGTCACACTGGGCAAGTCACTTAACCTCTCTATGCCTCCGTATGTCCCTACCTCAATAGGACTGTTGTGAAGAACAAATAAGATATGTGTAAAGTGCCTATAAACATTAAAGCTGCTATCTAAATGCCAGCTATCATCATCATCATCATCACAACTTTGATGTTTACTACCTATTTGACCCTGGGTAAGTCATATAATTTAATGTCCTAAACCTCAGTTTCCTTATCTACAAAAGGAGGACTTGTATTAAAAGCACTCTCAGTTCCCTTCTGGCTCAAAAGCTAAGAACTGATGATGTGCAGAGCCTCTGGGAAGCAGGAATCACTGAGAATGAGTATATTAAAAAAGCTGTATTACATAGAGAAGAAGAATGTCTGCACTAGAATGAATCAGACTCATTGAAGTATTAATGTACATGCCCCATCTCAATGACTAGCCTAGACAATTCCTGAAGAGTAATTATGGAATCCAATTTCTTTATTCAATAACATTTATTAAGACCCCACTATGTGTCAGGAAATTTGCCAATGTACTCTGTATACAAAGATAAATCGAAGCATATCCTGCCTTTCAAAGGAACTCACAATCTACTAGAGGAAAAAAAATAAATATATACAAAATAAATAAATAGGATGTCTTATAGTAAGCAGAATCTGGATAAAATATTTGGTAAATGAATGTTTTAAAAACAAAGAAGGGAAATATACATAGGGTAGATGATTTATAAATATAGAACCTAATTTAGCATATGCCTGTTTCAAGCAACATTTAGTTTCTCTTTTATAAAATATGGGGACTGACCTATATCCTCTCTCATATATTTTTCAGCTCAAAATCCCATGATGCTAAATATGCACGGTAGCTTGTAGTCAGCATCTCCTTAAGAAATTAAACAGAGTTGGTGAAACTCTCCATGACTACACATTTCTGCACAAATCTACAAGAAAAAAGTTCAAAGTTGGCAAACACTCTCTGAAGCAATAAAGTATATTTCACTATACCTACAGTTCCACCCATGTCAAAATTCTCTCCATATTCACTTATAATAAGAACTCTAGCTGGACCAAGTGCTTTCCTTTTTTGCCCTCCACAAGTCATTTTTAATGAAAAACACAGGCAAGAGCTTATCTAAAATTGGGCTTAGAGAAGGTGACTTGTGACTTGGACTCATGGGTAGTACTTGTAAATGTTTAACAACTGGCTTTCTGTGGGGAAATTTATGCACAACATGCTTTTAGGCTTACTCTGGATTCTTAACATTTTCTCCCTCCCTTTCTCAAGTCTTGACAATCAAAACAATAAATCAAACCCTGATTTGTAGCATTTGCTGATTTCTAAGGTATAAATGTTCATCCTAAAAATTTAACCATTAGTTCTTGAGAACCAGTTCAAGATGGTTCCAGTATACCTTTGCATACACCACTTTGGCAGGCTGGTAAAGTCTATGGACCCTCTCTCAGCATAATATTCTTAAAAGCATAAAAAAAAATAGATGGGATTATAAAGGTAGCTGATTGAACTACAGTTATCAACAAATTAAAAAACAAAAGCAAATTCATTGACCCTAGGTTAAGAAGCCTGTGGGTTAAAGAGTTCCTTCTTAGAAGAGAAATATGGCAAACAAAGAAGCATACCATTACCAAGAAATAAGTGGAAAATAGAGAATAACAAATGAAAAGAGTAACAATTAGGCAGAAGGCTCTTGCACAAATTTTTTCGAGTGGCAAATCATTCCATCTAAGTAAAAACAAATTGCTATCCAGAACATGCAACAATGACCACCACCGGGATAACTACCTTTTTGTTTTAGTTAAATGAAGGGAGAGACCCTCTTGACAAGACAAGATGGTAAAGTAATAATCTGATAACATGGGAAGGGCTTTCTCTTGGCAGAGTTCAGATGGTAGAAAGTAGGATACACACTTACGACAAAGTGGGGGTTAGCAATCACCAACTGTTTCTCTGGAGCAAGAGTTCTTAACCTGGGGTTATACGGTTGTGAACACATACATGTATACATAAATGTGTGTGTGAGACACATACAGATGCATATGTGTGTATATATGCATAGGTGTATATACATTTGCATATATGCATATACACATATACATTTACAAATTTATTTCTAAGTAACTGGTTTGCTTTGCAATTCTATGTCTTATCTTTTCTTTCCGTGTGTGTGTGTGTGTGTGTGTGTGTGTGTGTGCGCGCGCTTGTGTTTTGGTTTGTTTTTGTTTTGTTTTTTTTGGAGGGCAATTGGGGTTAAATGATTTGCCCAAGGTCACATGGCTAGTTTTTTGTGTTAAGTGTCTGAGTCTGGATTTAAACTCAGGTCCTCCTGACTTCAGGGCCGGTGCTCTATTGACTGCACCACCTAGCCGTCCCCTATGTCTTTTCTTGCAGGCATTTAAAAAAAATATTTTTCTGAGAAAGGGCTTCATCAAACTTCCATGACAGAAAAAAGGGTAAGAAATTCTGCTCCAGCCTAAGTAGCAGAGGCTGCCTGCAAGATTTCCTCTCATCATTTCCAATTAAAGTGAAGAATTTGTTTTGTAGAGATACACTATTTAAAATTGTGTATGTATATTCAAATTTCTCAAAATCTACAAGAGTCACAAGTACTTCTTACTATTAATAACAGTTTCCATTGAATATTCTACATTTGACAAAGTACTTGCATTACAACATCAATACTATATACTATCAACCCAATTTTACACATCAGGAAACTGAGGCTCAAAGTGTTGGAACTGGAAATTAACCTGGAGAGTAAAGCAGTCTAGTGTTCTTTCTACTATAGATTTCTACTTGTACATTTCCATGATTTTATCACACAAGATACTTACAGGCAAATAAGTTGGGAAATTAGTTTTCTCCTATGATATTTATCTGCATGTATAAGGGAGAGAAGGGACAACTTGGTTGTGGCTTGGTCAAAAGTGAGTGTCAAAACAAGATTAAAATGTAATTGAGGGTAAAGGGGGGGCAACTGGGTGACATGGTGGATACAGCACTGACTCTGGAGTCAGGAAGACCTGAGTTCAAATCCAGCCTCAGACACTTGACACTTACTAGCTATGTGACCTTGGACAGGTCACTTAACCCCAATTGCCCTGCCTTCCCCCCTCCAAAAAAAAAAAAAAAGAATTAAATCAAAATCTTTTTAAAGTTCTTTGCAAACCATAAAGTATATTCTAGATACTTTAAATATCTGAGTGCAGTTTTGAACACAGGTCTTCCTGATTCCAGGCCCAGTGTTCCATCCACTGCAGTACCTAATTGATATAAAATAGTTAAAGAAAAGAGTAATACATTTTAGCTACAAAGTTTTTGTTGACTAGCTATCACTTATAATGCTCATGCTATAGGAAAATGCAATACTTTATACAATGTTGAGCTCTGAAGACTGGAAACACATCCGTCTACCAGAACTATGGCAGCTAGTGCCAAGTAAGAATGGAATTTGTGGCTTAGGACAGAATGTGTGCGCACACACACACACACACACACACACACACACACACACACACACACACACACACACCTCCTTGGAAAATTATTTTATTAGGTTCCTTCAAAAGGAAAAATTAGTTCTAAAGTTTAGGCTCTTAGTTGTCACTAGTCTCTACAGTATTAATTGTTAAAAAAAAAGGTGCTAATTTTTAATAAATTATTATCTGGGTAACTGTATGAAGGGTACAATTTTTTCAAAAAAACTAAACCACAGACACCATCCACTAGCATCAAACTAATATATAAATGAATGAGTAAATACTTGGTACATTGTCACAAAAAAAAATGATAAGTGAACATCCACTTTAAAGAAAATCAAATCTTTGTAAGCTTTTGATTCCCAAAAAGCAATTCTTATGGCAGTCCTAGGACTAACCTGATTCCCACCAAGAAGGGACTCTCCCGTGAGAATGGGTACTACAATTATGTACCAATATGGAGAACGGTGGCTATGGAAAGCAATTTGGGGATGGGTTAAGACATACTCACCTATGGTCAAGGTGGCTAAAGTCTTGCAAATTCAGTTCCCTAGTGTCTTGAGTCAGATAAATAGTATCCACATCCTACAAGAAACATAGTTTGTTCAACTGAGTAGTTCATATGTATAAACAGAAAAAAATTATTAAAAGAACTAAACAGTTTTAAAAATAGACAAGGGATTTACCTTCAGCTCAATTAGGTAATCTACCCTAGGAAATTTAAAATGTTTCACCCAGTGTGAGGAAAAGATGCCTTCATCAGGTAACATATAAGGAAAAAAGCAGCTGAGGAAACAGTTATTTAACCTAACCTCTAGATTAGAAACTCTTAACCTTTTAGAGTCACAGAATCCTTTGGCAATCTGGTGAAGCCTATGGACCCTTTCTCAGAATAAATCAAAACCAGAAGTTCAAAGAATGTAAATTAATAATCCCTGATCTAGATAAAAATTTGGAAAGATTGACTCACCCACTGTACTTCTTCTCTGTATGGAAATCCAAGCCAGTCACAAACACAGGCATACATCTGAGAAAATCCTCCTAAAATAGTCAATTGAAACACTAGTGAAAATCATAGGTTCACTGTCATTAAACAATACAATTTTTAAAAAAAATTTTAATATTAAACATTTAAAGAGGTTTCTGATGTTTAGAAGCTTTTAAGATAGGAAAACAGAGCCAAGATAATGCCACACATGTCAAAGTAAATACAGAGTAGGATGCAATGAGGCTTAAATATAGGATTTTTATCCACCAATCAAGGGTCCACTCTGAGTTAATTACAGGTTAAAACTAATTGCACCTTTACAGCAACCTGCTAGGAAAGGAATTTAATTTCCTGGCATGAAGCATTCTACCTAAGATTAATATTTCAGATTAGAATGCCTGCTTACCACAAGGCCCTAGTTCTGCTACAGTCTGGCTGTCCCACAGTGCTTGGAGATTGGTAAGTCTTTCAGAGGGTTCCATGGCAATTTTTTTCATAATTCTCCTAAAAGATAAAGTTAAAGAACATAATAAGCCAAACTTCCTAAACAATTTTCATAAAAGTTTATTTTATGGAAATATACCATTCTTTCTGCAACAGATGTATTCCTGAAAAGTTGTATAAACTGAGTTTTATCGTTATGTCTGCTAATGAAACTAACAATACTCAAGCATCTAGTGGAAAATTTAAACTGTAAAGTTAAGAGTTCTGTTTGTACTTGTTTGGTTTGTCACTTGTAGAATGACTAAGGTTAAGAAGTGAAATATTCTGATTAACTAAATCTTCTGGATAAAAGATTCCTGGTAGGTATCGGAAAGACATGAGGTAGCAAATTTGAGGTAAAGGAATGTAGACACAGGGAAGACCTCTACTGAGAGAGTGGTGGGCTCAGAATGAGAAGGCTCTGATAGTTGGCTGTGTGGTCCTGGACATGTACTCATACTTTCTCATAAGTTTTTCATAAGTTTCTCATAGTGCACAGGAGATAACATCATCGAAATAAATCATCTCTGCAAAATAATCTATAAAAATTCTGCTTTGTAGAGATTTGGATTCTAGATAATCCTACAGGACAAACAGACAAGGTGACCAAATGTGACAGCATATGTAATGTTCTGTGCCCTCACCCACACTCCCTACCTATTCAGGAAAAGAAATAGGCAGCATCATAGCATGATGGAGTCAGGAATACCCAAAACCAAGGTCTGCCTCAGACTCTTACTGTGTGAGGCTGACCAGGTGTTTTAACCTCTCTGAGCCTCAGTTTCCTCATCTTTAAAATGAGGCTTCCAATTCTGTTCCAATTCAAAATCAAAGATTCTACAAATGGCGAAGCATTAAATTTCCTTAAAGCTGACCATACACATAGAGTATATTTAACAATTCACTTAGAAGGGGAAGAAAAAAGGGAAAGAGGAAGGGAATAAGCATTTAAGACAATACCTACTATATGCCAGGCACTATGGTAAGTGTTTTTACAAATATTAACTAATTTGTTTCTCACAACACTATTATTATCTCCATTTTACAGTTGGAGAAACCGAGGCAGACAGGTTAAGAGACTTCTCCAAGGTCACATAGCTAACAGATGTTTGAAGCTGGATTTTAACTCAGGTCTTCCGATTCCAGTCTACATAGAAGGTCCTGTGAACAAACTTATTCTACCCTTGAAAGAAAACCTCAAAAATGTTGTGCTAATTATATATAAAATATATATTTCACAAATGGTTTTTTTTTTTACATTTTCAAAGATAACAATGTTTAAAGACCTATTGATGCCCTTTATATTCCAGTCATTGCTAGATATACCCTCTCCTTTGTAACAAAGAAAAGCAAACAAAACAAACAGACAAGATGACCAAATGTGACAGCGTATGTGATATTCTGTGCCCTCAGCCACTCTCCCCACTTAAGCATCTAACAAAGGGAGGGAAGTGTGGCCCAAGATTGGCTGATGAATTTAATCTATTTGACTACCTTCATACTTATTCTCATTGTTGTGAACCCTTCCATTTCCAGCTCACGTTACTCAATATCACTTCATACAAGTCTTGCTAAATTTCTCTTAATTCCCAATCTCATCACTGAAGCATATATTTGCCACCAGTCCACAAAGCAAAGGGATAGTCTAATGTTAGGGTGCAACTCATAGATTTTCTTCTGAGTCTCATATCTAGTCTACTGAGCATAGGCCTTTCTAAAAGTATTTAGATAGTTAATAATCCTATATTGTCTCCATGGAAATACTTGAGATTTACTGGATTAACAAAAGTTTTCTAAAAACCACCTATAAAACTCACTAGGTGGTACAGTAGATGGAGCAGTGGCCCTGAAATCAGGAGGACCTGAGTTCAAATCCAGCCTCAGTGTGATTCTGGGCAAATCACTTAATCTCAATTGTCTCCAAAAAAATTTAAAAATAGGAAATAAAGCAAAAGCCCTGTATAATGACCTAGAGTCCTTTTATAGTAGGAAGCCTTGGTTATTTTGGAAATATGGGTTTGAAAGGACAACTTCATGTTAAATAAATTCAACTCCTCTTCTACTATTAAACCAAAATCCCTTGCTTTGCACCATCCCTCTAGCAATTTATTGCAGTCATGACCTTCATCTAGGATATTAGGAATGACTGAAAGCTAGTGATTAAGGGAAGCCAGGGCACTAAAAAAGTATAGTACTCTCTACCAAGGGGCAAGACTGGGTGTTCTTTAGCTATATTAAGTAAAACAACTGAATTTTCTTTCCCTTCTATATAGAAGTTTTAACTTAACTTCTTTGTTTCTCTTGCCTACATGGAAAACAAGCATTGAAGGATGTGTTCTTTTAATAATACATAGAAAAATAAGAAAGACACTAGTGCCCTTTCTGTTAGGGGACTTTGAAAGAGCTGCGTCCGTGGCAGTCTGAGGTGATACCCGCTGTGTGATTATTCTGATTCTTAATTCTCATCATCATTATTTCCCAAATCAAATACTAGACAGAGAGCTGCCATGACATTTTGGTCATTCTCTCCCAACGCCCAAACTGTGTAGTATATAACGTAGACCAAAGAGAATCCAGAGGAGAATGGGGAAGGTCTTTCCTCAGTCATTGTACACATTATTCTTTTGATTTTGCTTGCTTTACTCTTCATCAGTTCATAAATATCTTCCAATGTTTCTGTTTTCCTCATACATATTGTTTACTAGACAATAATCCATTAGGCTCCTCTACAGTTTGTTCAGTCATTCCCTAATAGGTGGGTATATATTTTGTTTCTAATTCTTGGAAACCACAGGGTACTGCTATTTGCTTTCTTTGTCTTTAACATTCCTGGGCTATAGTCTGTGATTGATGGGCCACAGGGTATGGACAGTTTAATCAACATTCCCTTTGTAATTCCAAATAAATATCCAGAACAACTGAACTAATTTACAACTTCATCAACAATATATTAGAGTATCTATCTTCCCACAATTTTTCCACCATTGACTGTTCTCATTTTTTTTGTCATCATTACCAATTTGTATCATGTGAAAGGAAACTTCAGAATGGTTTTAATTTCCATTTTTCCTACCAACTGATTTTGAATATATTCTCATGGCTATTTATGGTTTATAATTCTGCATTTGAAAACTGTTCAAATCTCTTGACTACTTCTATATATTGGGGAATTCCACCTGACCTCATTATATCATTTAAGACTTAGACAAGGGAGCCAAGATGGCGGAGTAGAAACAGTTCATCCAAGCCACTCTGCCCCCAGATTCCCCCCAAACTATGTAAAAGGGGACTCTGAACAACTTCTGGAGGCCCAGCACCCACAGAACGACACAGAGAAGCTAACCTCCCGCTGAGGACAGCCCAGCAGCCCTGCAGGAAGGACCAGCGCAGCGGTCTGGGAGCCGACAGCGCGCAGAGCGAGGGAGTCGAGCCAAGCGGAGCCCAGGTCCCCATGAGCCAAGGTTTTAGCCCCAGGGCGGCAGGGCCAGCAGCCAGCTGGAGGAACCCCAGAACACCAGCAGCTGTGGCGACTCCAGAATTATCAACATAGACATGCCTAGGACAAAGGAAGAGGTTAGTGTCCTATGGACTTTGGGACCTGTATTTGGGGAATGCGTCGGCTCCCTCCCCTGGGGGCTAGAAGCCACTGAGGAGACACGCCATTTTGTAGTTTTCAGAGGCAGCTCCAGCTCCTGGCCTGCGGAATCATAGGGAGATCCAGCGATCAGTCTTGGGGGGTAATCGCTCTTGCTATAACCTCCCTGGATCTGGATTGTGATCTAGGGTAGAAGTCATGGGTGGGTTTACAGCTTGCCAGAAACGGAAGTTGCCCTCCACACGTTCAGGACAAAAATTCCTCTATCTGGCCTTAAAGCCATAGTGTGGCAACAAACCCAAAAGTCAAGTAATTAAGTGGCAACATGCCAAGGCAAAGGAAACAGAACAAAGCAAACCTAGACTCCTATTTTGGGGGCATAGAGTGGGAAAAGGACTGTGAGGTCAGAAGTCCTGCTCCAAAAGCCCCAGGGGAAACCATGAGCGGGTTGCAGGCCATAGAGGACCTTAAGAAGACTTTAAAAATCAAATAAGAGAAGTGGAGGAAAAATTGGAAAGAGAAATGAGAAGGATGCAGGAAAAGTATGAAATGAGGGTCAACAGCCTGACTGAGGAAAACAACACCTTAAAAAATAGACTAACTCAATGGCAAAGGAGGCCCAAAAGGGCAATGAGGAGAAGAATGCCTTAAAAAGTCGAATTTGCCAGATGGAAAAAGAATCTCAAAAGTTCACTGAGGAGATTCATTCCTTCAGAGTTAGACTGGAGCAAATGGAAGCTAATGACTTTATGAGAAATGAAGATGCTGTTAAGCAGATCCAAACAAACGAAAGATTAGAAGGCAATGTGAAATATCTCATGGGAAAAACCACTGACCTGGAAAATAGATCCAGGAGAGACAATTTAAAAATTATTGGACTACCTGAAAGCCATGATCAAAGAAAGAACCTAGAAATCACCCTTCAAGAAATTCTCAAGGAAAATTGCCCTGATGTTTTAGATCCAGAGGGCAAAATAGAGGTTGAAAAGAATTCACAGATCACCTCCTGAAAAAGATCCCCAAAAGAAAACTCCTAGGAATATTATAGCCAGGTTCCAGAATTCCCAGATCAAGGAGAAAATACTATAAGCAGCCAGGAAGAAAAAATTTCAGTATTGTGGAAACACAATCATAATAGCACAAGACCTGGCAGCTTCTACACTAAGGGATTGAAGGGCATGGGATACGATATTCCAGAGGGCAAAAGAGCTGGGAATGAACCCAAGGGTCACCTACCCAGCAAAACTGAGTATTTTGTTTCAGGGGAAAATATGGTCATTCAGTGGAATAGAGGACTTTTCAAGCATTCTTGAGGAAAAAACCAGAATTGAATAGAAAATTTGACATCTAGACACAAGAAGCAAGAGATGCCTGAGAAGGTAATCAGGGAAAAGAAATCAAAAGGAACTTATCAAAGTTGAACTATTTACATTCCTATATGGAAAAGCAATAACTGTGACTGATGATATCTTTCTCACTATGAAAATAATGGAAGAAGGGGGTGTGGTCATATGAATACATACGTGAATGTGTGTGTATATGGTTACAGTTATATATGGATAGAGGGCATAGGTTGAATTTGTTGGGAAGGGAGAATACTCAAGGGATGAAATTATGAGGTGAGAGAGGAAAGTGGCAATAGGAGATGGGGAGAGACAGGGTAGGGTAAACTATCTCATGTAGAAGAAGCAAGGGGAAGTGGTTGCAAAGGAGGGGGAGAATAAGGAAGGCTAAAAAGGCAAAACCACATTCACATTGAATTTGGTTCAGGGAGAAAATGACATACATACTAAATGGGATATCTCAACCTGCAGCAGGATAGGGGGAAGGGGGATGAGAGGAGGGATGATGGATGGGAGGGCATCCTTGGGGTGAGGGGAGGTTGGAAGTACCCACTATAGAAGAGGGACAGGATCATGTAGGGAATGGACCAGGTGGGGGGTGGGATGAGTGGGAGGGAATTATAAGCAGCCCTGTACAATATATCTACTATGATAATGTTTTGCATAGCTAGACATGTACAACATATACTGAATTACTTATCTCCCCAGAGGGAATGGGTGACAAGGGAGGAAGGAAATGGACCTGAAATTCGAGGTCTTAACATTAAATGTTTCAAATATATATAAATACTATTACTCTTTTGCTTGTAATTGGGAGATAAGATGTGCAGGCATTGGGACACAAAGATTCACCTTCCTCTAATGGAAAAGTCGAAGGGGGTGTGGGAGAGGATAGGGGAGAGAGCAGATTGGAGGAAGTGATATCTTGTGGGACTGCTATTCTGGGAGGTTGGGTAGGGGAATAACAGGGGGGAAATGATTGTAACTCAAAATCTGGCGGAAATGAATGATGTAAAACAGAAGTTAATAAAGCATTTGTTTAAAAAAAAGTGAGAGAAAAAAAAAGACTTAGACAAGCTTAAACTTGGTCCTATTCCTTTAACTTCTATTTCTACACATATTATGCATATTTACCCACATATTACCTCTAACTGTATAAAGTATATATAATGCAGTTCTTTTGAAAGACAAAATGCTAACACTACTTTCAAATATGAAAATTGCTTCAGACTGTCAAATATGCCATCACACATAAATGACTTGTTACAGCTCTTACAATCAATAAAGTCAAGCATGTTGAAAGCATAAGCAGAAATTCAGTAATACTGCAAGAAGAGTGCTATGCAACCTAAAAAGTATGCTATTCAAATTTAATTAGGAAGAGCAAGACTTGGAAAAGTAAGTATCTTAAATAGAATAACAATAAAAAAGAATAATTAGCAATGCCCATGCTTCTAACAATATTAGGAGTAAGGCTTAGGTTAAAAACAAGATAGGAGAAAAATAAATAAAATTAATTTTATAAAAAGAAGATGGGAGACCTAAAAATTAAAGAAAACTTATAAAGTGGCAATGTAATTTGTAAAGTAGAATACTATCCAAGTGGCTAGGTGGTGCAGTGAGTAAGAGCACCAGCCCCAGAGTCGGGAGGTCCCAGCCTCAGTTACTTGGCATCCACACAAGTATAACTGGCCGTATAACCTTGGGCAAGTTACTTAACCCCAATTGCTTAAAAAAAAAAAAAAGTAGAATATTATATTGCTTTCATGTTAGGTGGTATAGTGGAGAGAACATTGGGTCTGGAGTCAAGAAGAACTCTGAGATTAAATCTGGCCTTAGGCATTTACCAACTATGTTACCCTGGGCAAGAAGACACTTAGCCTCTGTTTGCCTCCATTTTCTCATCTGTAAGCCTCCATTTTCTCATCTGTAAAATGGAGATGATGATACGTACCTACCTCTCAGGGTTGTTATGAGGATCAAATGTGACAATAACTTGGAAGCACATAACATGGTGCCTGGCATATAGTAAGCATTATGTCAAGTTCACATGTTCTTATTATTATTATATTATCATCCTGATGATGATGATGTTCTGGTTAATTTAACAGCAGTACAATTGAATATACATAGTGACACTAGATCTCCCAATGGTGAAAAAAAGCCAAGCAATCTGTTATGAAGGAACAAAGAAAGAACAGAGAAGAAAACAGAGATGGAAAGTAGAAAATTAGAACATGAAAAAGGTTTACATTATCCATATGCTATATGCTTTTTTTACTCTTTGCCATACTGTTGGTAAAGTTTTATTTTTCCCCCCTTTTTGGAAGGGGAAAGGCAATTGGGGTTAAGTGACTTGTCCAAGGTCACACAGCTAGTAAGTGTTAAGTATATGAGGCCGCATTTGAACTCAGGTTTTCCTGACTCTGGGGCTGTGCTCTAGCCACCTAGCTGCCCCAATGTCTTTTTGAGGGAGTATATTGTTTGGTATTAGAAGTGACATTATAAACAATCCTTATAATTGCATTAAGATAAAAACAATGTAAAATACCCAGTACCCTTTTCCTTGCTTATTGTTTTCTTATTGATGAGGCAATTGATGACAATAATCCCACTACCACCACTGCCACTTTATATCCTAATAGCATTTTTAGATTCACAAAATGCTCTATATACACCATCACATTTGAACTCTGCAACAATCATATTAAGTAGGTGCTATAGTTATTACAATATCCTTTATAGATGAAGAAGCTGGGTCTCAAAGGTTAAATGACATGGCCTCAGTGCTACTAAATAAGTGGCAGGGTCAGGACTTAAATCCAAGTCTTCCTCACACCATGTCCAGTGCTCATCCCATTTTCCCCCCTCATGTAAACATCAGTACCCTAAAGTTTTGGTTGATGGGTGCTAGAAGACATTTTCACAGCATTTTGAAGGAGGGAGGCTCATCATGGATTTTTCTTCATTTCTGACCTTGCTACACAACTTTGGGACTTCCCTGCCCTCTCTATCATGATTCAAGAAGCTCATCCTTTGGAAAACTTCATCATCCTGCAAAATCCCATCAGCTCGGATACTAACTCCCCATTATTATACTCTGTCCCTCTGACTGGAAAACAAAGGTATTGAACCGTCAACCCTTCATTTAAAGAGGAGGCACAGCCCGGACATCTCATTTCCCACCTGGGATTTATCTGACTTCCCCACCATGCTTCAGCTACCTCTCCCCATCCCTCCCCACCTTTTCAGCTTCTTTCAGTTTATTGTCTTTTGACCTTAGATTATGACTTCCTTGAGGGGAGGGGGTACCTTTCTATTTCTATTGTGTTTCCCTGGATGGGCACAGTGCTTGGCACATAGTAGGTGCTTTAAAATGTTTATTGATTACTGAATCCCATGTCTTTTCCTGCCCAATTTCACCTTAGACTCTCTGAGATGATTAATTTATAGGAAAAGGCTTATAGATTTTTGGTCAATGTATTGACAAGAAAAAGTGGCTAAATGGTACAGGGGACAGAGTGCCAAAGTGATGAGTCAGGAAGACTCACCTGTAAGTCCAAATCTGAACTTAGACACTAGCTGTGTGACCCTAGACAATTTACTTAACCCTGTTTTTATCAGTTTCCTCATCTGTAAAATGAGCCGGAGAAGGAAATAGCAAACCACTCTAGTATCTTTGCCAAAAAAACCCCAAATGGGGTCACAAGGAGTTGTATGTGACTAAAAATGACTCAACAACAAAGTGACAAGACATCCTCTCTGTTGGCCTCATGAGAGATTTGGGATTTTTTACATTATATTAAGTCAAAACAATGTAATTGTAGTCTTTAAAGACAATCTTATTTATACAGAGCCAGACTCTAAAAAAATGAGAGATTATCCTGTTTAAGGTGTTTCTATTTTTCTCTGTCTTCCTCTTGCTAGAGGGTACAGAGGAAATGTTCAAATCTCCTCTCTACCATTTATTACTCTACTTGGACAAGTCACTTGACCTCTAGGAGTCTCATTTTTTTGTCATCTTTCAGACAATAAGTTTCAAAGATTCTATAACTGGACACATACTCCAAGGAAGCCAAAGACAGAATAAAAAGCTTCACAAAGGTCAAACTATCCACTTCTGGGGATTAGCAAAAGAACTAGAAACTAAGGAAATATACATAGATTGTGGAGTGACTAAACTAATGATAAGGGGCGGCTAGGTGGAGCAATGAATAGAGCACTGGCCCTGGAGTCAGGAGGACCTGAGTTCAAATCTGACCTCAGACACTTAACACAAAAACTAGCTGTGTGACCTTGGGCAAGTCAATTAACCCGAATTTCCCTCCAAAAAGCAAAAAACAAACAAACAAAAAAACACAAAACCAAAACAAAATGCTAAGATATATTAATGTAATGGAAAATTACTGTAATCATGAATATAAAGATTTTCAGAAACTCATAAGATCTATAAATTGTGACAGAATAAAGGAAGCTAACTTTAGGAAGGAAGAGAACTACATAACAATAATGTGAATGAAAAGAACACTAATATCAGAAACATTGGATGTAAAAATTGGCCGCATTGGTTTTGTTTGTGCAAACCCTTTTTAATTTAATGTAATCAAAATTATCCATTTTGCACTTCTTAATATTCTCTATCTCATTTGGTTACAAATTCTTCCTTTCCCTATAGCTCTGTCTGGAAAATTATTCCTTGCTCTCCTAATGTGCTTATGGTATCATCCCTCATGTCTAAACATGTACCCATTTCAACCTTATCTTATTATGGGATGTCAGATGTTGGACTATTCCTAGCTTCTGCCATACTATTATTTTCCTATTGGTTTTTGTCAAATAGTGAGTTCTTATCCCAGAAGCTAGAGTCTTTGGGTTCATCAAACAGTAGGTTGCTATAGTCATTTGCTACTGTGTCTTGTATTCTACTGATCCATCACTCTATTTCATAACTAATACCAAATAGTTTTGATGACTGCTGCTTTATTTTTTTAAATCTATTTATTTATTTTTAGTTTTCAACATTTGTTTCCACAAGATACTGAGTTACAAAATTTTCCCTGTCTTTCCCCTACCACCACCCCAAGATATTGAGCCTATTGAATACCCCACTTCCCCAATCTGCTCTCTCACATCTGCCCCTATCTTCCCCGCTGAAACTTTTTATTATGGCAGGATGGATTTCTATACCCCAGTCCCTGTATACTTTATTTCCCAGTTGCATGTAGAAAACAAAACAAAACAAAAACAATTTTTTTTAACATTTTTTTTTTAAAACTTTGATTACTAGATTCTTTCCCTTCTTCCCTCCTCACCCACCCTCACTGGGAAGATAAGCAATTCAATGTAGGTTGTACGTGTGTAGTTACACAAAATGTTTCCATAATAATTATAACTATTTCTCTCCATCCTATCCCACATCCTACTTATTCTACTTTCTACTTTGACCCTGTTCCTTTTCAAAAGTGTTTGCTTCTAACTGCCCTCTCCCCCAGTCTTCCCTCCCTTCTATCATCCCCCCTCTCATTCCCTTACCCCCTACTTTCCTGTAGGGTAAGATACCCACTTGAGTGTGTATGTTATTCCCTCCTTAAGCCAAATTCAATGAATAAGGTTGACCCAATCCCTGCCAGGCTGCCTTCAGCACAAGATTTGTTTCTCTCTGTGTCTTTGTGGATTCTATAGCTCTAAAATTTGTTTAGAGTCATATTTTACAGGTATTTGAGGTGGTTGGAGGAAGAGCTCTCAGCCAAATTCCTGCTTTTACTCTGCCATCTCAACTGCTGCTTTATAATATAGTTTTAGATCTGGTATGGCTAGGCCACCTTCCTTTGCATTTTTTAAAAAATTAATTCCCTTGATATTCTTGAACTTTTGTTCTTTGGAAGAATTTTGTTATTATTTTTTCTAGGTGTATAAAATAATTTTTGGGAGTTTGGTACAGCACTGAATAAGAAAGTTAATTTAGATACAACTGTCATTTTTATTATATTAGATCAGCCTACCCATGAGCAATTTACATTTTTTCAGTTGTTTATATCTGACTTTATTCATGTGAAAAGTAGTTTGAAATTTTGTTCATATACTTTCTGGATTTGTCTTGGGAGGCAGACTCCCAAATATTTTATATTGTCTACAGTTATTTTAAATGGAATTTCTCTTTCTATTTCTTCTTGCTTAGCTTTGTTGATAATATATAGAATTGCTGATGATTTGTGTGGGTTTATTTTATATCCCACAGTTTTGGTAAAGTTGCTAATTGTTTCAAGTAGCTGTTTATTTGACTCTCTAGGATTCTCTAAGTATATCATCATATCATCTACAAAGACTGATAGTTGTTTCCTCATTACATATTCTAATTTCTTCCATTTCTTTTTCCTCTTTTATTGCTAACACTAACATTATAGTTAGTGTTTCTGATAAAGTCTCATTTCTAAAATAT
>WOXC01010111.1:0-27412 GCA_011680675.1 Gymnobelideus leadbeateri | reverse complement strand
ACCTTGAGCAAATTACTTAACCCCAATTGCTTAAAAAGAGAAAAAAAAAGGATTTCTTTTTCTCTTCGATTGTGGAGGACAGGAGGACAGGAAATTGGAGAGAGAGAAAGTAAATGTTGGCTAATTAAAAAATAAATTTAATGTAAAAGTCATTTTCAGTTATTATTTTTCAGTCACTTTGGGAGGTACTAGTTATTGTTATCTTCATTGTGTTGTTCTTTTGTCAATTAGTCATGTCCAACTCTTCATGACCCCATTTGGGGTTTTCTTGGCAGAGATATTGGAGTAGTTTACCATTTCCTTCTCCAGCTCATTTGATAGATGAGGAAACTGAGGCAAACAGGGTGAAGTGACTTGCCTGAGATCACACAGCTAGTAAGTGTCTGAGGCTGGATTTGACCTCAGGAAGATGAATCTTCCCAATTCCCAGTCCAGCACTCTATCTACTAGGCCACCTAGGTGCCCCCAAATCATTGAATTACTCATTAATTTGCTCTAATTATTCATTCTTTCAATAAATAATTATTAAGAATTAAACATGTTAGGAACAGTCAGATACAGAAAAAAACGATATGGTCATTGCCTCTTAGAGCTTCCATTAGAGCAGATGAAAAACCATTATATTTGGGGCTAAACACATAGGCTTCCACTCCAGTTCTGCTACTTACTCCCTATAGACATGCAGAAAGTCCTCTATCTCTTCCAGGACTCAGTCTCCCCATCTGTACAAGAAAAGATTCTGACTAGATCATGAAATCAGAGTATGGGCTGTGCAGGTCATGAAAGGTTATCTGCTTCAAATCCCTCTATTTTTATAGATGAGGAAAAAGGCCCAGAGAGGGTAAGTAATTTTTATAAGTCACACAGCTGAACTCTAAGACCCGTTCTAACTCTAAGTCAATGACTCCCGGATACTTCTGAAGGGCCAGTAAGTAGATAAAGATAGGAGGTCAAATATGTCCAAGGCCATGGACACTTCCATGGGGCCTCTGCATGGGAAGGATGCTGGAGAAAGTCCCAATGCCTTGTTTTCTCATGCTCCATTCATGAAAAGGGAAGAAAGGGCTTTCACACACACACACACACACACACACACACACACACACACACACCCCTTCAGTCAGACAGAGACTATGCTTGGAATGCTTTGATGAGAGGCACAATTCTGCCTCAACTCCCCTAAGCAACCCGAAGCCCCACATGTGTGGTTTTCCTTGCAAGCAGAAGAAGGGCTATGACCCTTAGGACTATCCACTATGGAGATGTAAAATTCACCTTCTTTCAAGCCAACCAATCTATTTTAGAACATTAAAGGGAGCAAAATAAACAACCTCCAGTTTCTTTCCAAGACTATACAATGAAAAGAGCTGTCAGAGAGTTCTTTGCACCAGAGGAAAGCAGAGATTTTGTCCACCCATCAGGTAGCAATTACCCTTTGCCCCACCATTATCACTATCAACAGAGATTTCTCGTACCTCCACTGGACTGAGGAATAGAAGACCTGGCTTGAAATCCTTGGCCTGCTCCTTAGCTGTGTAGTCTTGAGAAAATCACTGAGCCTTTCTGTCTAAGTGCTGGGACACATGGGTCAGGCTTAGTCCCTGGATCTGGGGAGCACTGCATTGCACCACTCCACTCCTAACCCTGAGCTATTTATAAAGAGCCTTCAGTGACCTGAGTTAGAGAATCCCCTAGTTCCACCTTGTAGTATTCTGTGGTTGCAGTCATTCACGTCCACTCCTCCTTATTGACCCTGGATATGTCCAAGAGCAGATGCACCCATGGCCTGGCTCCCACCTGCCTTTCTCAGCTAAGAAGGGTTTTTCCAGGTCAGGGCACTAACCTAGGCAAGCAACACATGTTCATTTGAAGCAGGGAAGGAGATACCTTAGGACATTTTGTACAGATGGGAAAAAAATTGAAATGGTTGCCACAGTGGGCCCCAAAGGACAGAGGAGGGGTATGGAGTATTGCTGGTGGTCATCTGATGGTTTTCCATTTTAACTAATTATTCTTTTCTTGCTAAGGGGATATCTGAACTCTGTTTTTTCTATACTCCTGAAGGTCTGCAAGTGCAAAATTTGCACCTTGTAGATAAGACCCAGTTGACCTGCCCTAGTTATGATATTAATGATTCCACATTTGTGCCCTTCAGACAAGCCCTGTTCCAGTCAAATTAGCCAATTTTAGAGGCCAGCTGGGAGAGTGGAAAGGACACTCTTTGGAGTCTGAGGATGTAAATTCAGATTTTGGCTTTGCACTTTTTACCTGGGTCATCTACCATCTCTTCTGGGGGAGCCTCTCCTGAGCTCTTGTTCAGGGAAGGCAGCTAGAGAGTCTGATCTGGAGGTAGGAACACCTGACATGGAATCTTGCCAGTGTGACCACCTAATCTCTCCTAGTCTCAGTAGTTTCCCTCTATATAAAATGGGAACGATAACACCTTTCACAGAAGGTTATTGTAAGGGTCAAAGAGGATCAAAATGAGGTGCTTTGCAAACTTTAAAGTGATTATTGTTATTATTAATTAGTGTTTTCTCCCTCCCCCAAATGATCTTGCACATTCTTGTCTTTTGCATGTTGTCCCTCCCTGGAATGATGTAACTTCCTTGGGGGTAGGAACTCCTTCACATTTGCCTTTATATCCCCAGTACCCAGCAGAGTGCCTTAGACACAGTTAGCACTAAACAATACTTGTCAGATTGGACTCAACGGGGACATAGGACACACTAGTTACTGGTGACCTATGGCAAGTGTCAAAAGAATGGTAGGCAACACAGGTAAAGAAGTCCTAGAATGGCAGTAGTGGAAGGGATCAAGGTCTGCCCTCCCACTCCCAAAAGGAATCCTCATTGAGGCACACCTAGCCAGTGACTATCCCTCCTCCAATGAGAAGGCCCTACCCCCTGAGAGGCATCCCACGGCACTTTGGGAGAGGGTTGATTATTAGCAAGGTCCCTCTCCCCTCCTTTGATATCAAGCCTAAATCTGCTGCTTCTGCAGCTCTATTCATTTCTCCCAGCCTCAACTTTTTATTCCAAGGAAGACAAGTCTACTCCCTCTTTCATATGAGAATCTTCTAAATTTCCTGAGACAGCCATCATGACCTTTTCCTCTGTGCCAAGTCCAAAGAAATATAGGATCACTGAGACCTAAAAATGTCAAGGAGGGATAGGTGGAACTCAGATAAATTCATGGGAAAAGAAAAGGCATCTCAAACTAATGGGATGGTGTAATCATAGACACACTGGTTGGAGAGCACATGGCTTGTCCCTCACTCTCAAATTATCCCCAGACACCAGCCATCTGCCCAATCTATCCCACAAAACAACACACAAATATGTACAAGGAGGAAAACCAATGGGTTGAAAGATCATTGAAGAATGGATTGGTCATGACATTTCTGCCCTTCTCCTATGTTCAAGGTCCTTCCTTTCACGTGGTAATTCAATGCAGAGAGTCGGGATATAATAAACCATTTCATTCACATGTCCTAAAGACTAGGAAAATGATTTTTAACCAGGTCTCTATTAAAACCATATTTAATTTTTAAAAGTGTGAGCATACTCTGTAGGATAATAGACTTTAACCTTAAAAGCACAGGGAAGTAAATTGACTTATTCAGATTCACAAGTTTTTGAGCCAGGTTTTCAACCAGGTTCTTTGACTACATATCTAAGACTTCTTTCTAATCTACCATCTTTTTTCTTAGCCTACCATTCAAGCAGATAGCATGAGTTTACCCAATGGGTTTTGCCAATTGTGATTTCCAGGAAGAGGGCTTCAATCTTCTTTCCTGACATGACATTGATTACTTCAGAGACAATAATAAGTTGAGGCCTAAAGCCATAAGATCATACACAACTAATGTGGCACTGAAGAAGAGTCAGGATTCTGCTCCCCAAAAATGACTCGGACTGTGTCCTCAGGGAGTAAAGAGGCTATTATTACAGTAGAATTCCCAACATAAATATTAACTTTCTACAAATGTATCACAATAAGCCGAGGACAACTTGTAACTCCCACCAACTTCCAAAGTGGGAGAGGAAACAAGAGGGGGAAGTAGAAAAGGAAAACAGTGACCATGGAGTTAGAAAACAGAAGCCCAAATCTTACCACTTGTGGTTACTACTATCTGTGTGACCTTTGGCAAATTACTTAACTTCTCCCCATCTGTAAAACAAAGCACCAGGTTGTTCTGAGATCAAATGTAGCCCAAGATGGATAATTCTGTAAGTGGACCTAAGGGACAGTTGGTTGCTAATATTTAAGATAATAATAGCTTTAGAACCAGCAATGACAAGAGGCCACCTGATCTAACACTGCCCTATAAGGAAACTGAGGCTCAGAAACTTTAAGTGATTTGCTCAAAGTCAAGCAACAGCAGGGCCAAGACACAAACAAAATTCCTGTAGGTTATGGCAAGAGCATGGAATTTGAAGTGAGCAGACAGGGTTTCAAATCCTGGTTCTGCAGGTATGACCTTGGGCAAGTTGAACTCTCTGGACCTCAGCTTCTTCATTTACAAAATGATATGCTTCAACTAGGTAACCTCTGAGATCCTATCAAGTGGTAAATCTGGGTCTGTCACTTTGGAGTCTGAGGAGCTAGATTCCAACCCTGGCTCTTCCATGCATTGGCATTTGACTTTGGGAAGTTCCTTAAACTTTCTAGGTCTCATTTGTTCCCTTTGATCTAAAATGGAGGTGCTTAGGTTTGATGATCTCCAGCCCTATGCCTGGGAACCTTTGATTCCCATTCCAATGCTCTCTATTATTTCTCACTTTTATATCCATTGACCCTTGAGTGTATGACCTCATGATTTGTTTTTGTCTTTTCTAACTGGATCACCTAACTTTTCTCATTTCCACAAGGGCCTCTTTTCACCAAGCATACAAAAAACATATCGGAAATCAGATTGATGATAGATCCTCTTTTCTGATATTCCACATGAGCCTGCTTTTAGAAAGCAGGAAATGCTTAGGCAGAGGGCTATCCCAGAGAAGATGCTCAACAGAGAATCAGCCCTGTTTTCAATGAGATTGTCCTCCCAGATGCTGACAGGAATCACACTCTCTCTCACTAGAAGATGGAGGGAAAATGCCCTCCCTGCTCCAAATCCTGGCTTTAGTGTAGAGCAGAAAGCTGATGACAAAGACAATATATATCCATGCATCACACTGAAAGGTTAACTGAGAAATGACCACCCTTCCTTGGCACTACCGACGCTAACGATTTCTAGATAGCTAAGGTTATTTTTTAAAACTTTCTGAACATGAAAGTGTGTGATTTACTATTTTATCTTTCTTTTCCAAGTTTAAATGTAAAATGCAAATATGACGTGCTGTAGTAGATAGAGCACTGACTGGGTTTAGAGACATGGACATTTGAGTTCCAATTCTGTCTCTCACTAGATTGACCATAAACAAATCATTCAAAGCAAAAGACAGCTCCCAGCATGTCCTGCCTTATAAATGGCTCCCAGGAAAAGAGCCACCCCAGTCTGGAAACTTTCTTTGGGTCAGGATCCACTCCTAACCATAGTTTAGGAGCCCCTGTCCATTTGTTTACTTTTGCCAGCCAACCAAAAGATACGCCGGTTCAAAATGAAAGACACTCATTGCTCCACAAGAATCTCCCTAAATCTTCCAAGTTATGACCAGGACCCGATCTGCCTGAGGGCACAGGATTCCCATACTTAAAACTTCCTACTCAGAAACCATCATAGAGGTGCAGTGTGCTATATTGTATATAGTACTGGAGCTGGGGTCAGAAAAACTATTCAGATCCTGTCACAGCTACTTATTAGCTGTGTGACCCCAGGCAATGCACTTTATGGGCCTCAGTTTTCTCATTTTTGAAAAGAGAGGGATTGATCTGATGACCTCACGTATATTTTCCTATAACTGTTCCAAAAACATATCTTGCCACATTACCAACAATATGAAACATTTAATAAAAGCTTGATTCAAATAAAACAAGATGCCTTTATTTAACTAAAATTAGACATAAAAAGACTAGTTCCTACTGATGGATAATTTCAAGAATTGAGGTTTTTCACTCTAGGGGGTTATTATTTGAGAGAGCAAATAATATTCAACTTGGATTCTCTGAGATTTATGGTCAGAAAAATGGCAAAGCCCAAATGGCAAAGCCCAAAAATGCCTATTTCATGGACAAATAGCCTTATCAGAGAATGTTTTTAAAGCAAACTTGGTTATTGTTCCCTGAGGATCAGCTATGCCATTTATCAGACAAGGCACTAAAAATCAATTGAAATTCCTTAACTGTGTAATTATAATGTGAGGCAGCATTGTAGAAAGCGGGTGCAGGGAAACAATGCTTCTGTGTTGTTGCTGTTAGTCATGTCCTGATCTTTTAATGAGGGAGCAAAGAAGCTGGTGGAGACCCCTCTTGGAACCCAAGCTTGGAATTCCGGGGACTGTGAAAAGAGCTTTTAATTAAAAACCAAGCACTGGAACAGAAACATCGATGGAAGTGGACCTCATCGATAAACGAGCTTTGAGGTAAGAGAAAAGGACGGTGGATGCCCATAGATTTTTTTTTCCTCTCATTAATGTCAAGGCATTTACTTAATCAGTAGAAATGGTTCCAATATATAGAAATGTTCACTCCTGCTTTGAGCAGGATACAATCAAGTGAAAGGGTTGTCATGCCTGGATATAAGTGTGTCTTTAAACAGCAGCAATAATAATAAAATCAATTATAATGGGTGGTAAGTACGGAATACGTTAAAACTGGCAAAGCAGATTCAATAAAGCTCATGAGAATCCGGTTGGACGGCCTCTTGTCAGGTGGCCTTTAGTGGAGGAATTCCTTTCCCCTACAGGTTGGGCTAGAGGACCTACCTGCTCCCAAAGCCTTTCTCATGCTCAAATTCTGGGACTCAGACCTGTGAGCTAAGGTGTTATTACAAATGAGGCCATAGGGACTCCCAGAGTCGAGCTGAGGTCATATAGCAAGTGACAGAATTGGGTTGGAATACAGGTCCTACACTCAATGCACTACTATCTCTCCTGCCTCTCCAGATGAAGCTCTGAATCATTACGCTCTTCAGCAGATACGAACAAACACAAAGATGAAATTCTAGAGATGAGAGTCCACTTAACTTCCACACAATATATGTGATGGAAGACATGATAGCAAAGGGCAGATTCCAAGAGGAGGATAAAGGGAGTAAATCACTGCATCCAAACACACTGAACATGTGATTATTGATATTGTTTTGCACCAAGTAGAATAGAAAAAAGACCATCAGGTCAAAGGATCATAGTTTTCAAGGGGATGGGTCCTTAGAGACTATCTAGTCCAATCTACTCACTTTACAGATCAAGGAACCTTGAGGACCAAGTAGGTAAAGAAACCTAAGAGCACAGTAGTAAAAATTAAAAAGAGCTCTTTCATGGTTTCAAACAATGTGGAGGAAAAGGCCAAATGCTTCCAGAAACGCTGGTGCCCCCTCGAGAGACTGGGATGGGCTGTGAAGACTCAGTAATTAGTTGAAGTTAGAACTGATGAATAGAAGTATGTATAGAATAATTTAACATACATATGTATGTGTGTATATGTATATATGTTATATACATATTTGTGTCTAATGGTAGTCATTTTATGATGGGTGTTAAAAAAGACCTCCTCGGGGCGGCTAGGTGGCGCAGTGAATAGAGCGCCGGCCCTGGAATCAGAAGGACCTGAGTTCGGAGCCGGCCTCCGACACTTAATCCGCACAAACAAAACCTAGCCGTGTGACCTTGGGCAAGTTACTTAACCCCAATTGCCCTAAAGGGGCGGCTAGGTGGCGCAGTGAGTAAGAGCGCCGGCCTCGGAGTTGGGATGACCCGAGATCAGATCCGGCCTCAGAAAATGAGCCCCCACGCATAAATCAAATGACTAGCCGTGTAACCTTGAGCAAGTTACTTAACCCCAATTGCTTTAAAAAAAAAAAAAAAGACCTCCTCTTCCATATGCCTTTTTGACAATGTTGGTTCACCTCAACATCTCACCACTGCTAATGTGTAGCCCAAGGAGATGCAAGAGAGAAAACGGTTCTCTAAAGTGCACAGTATCATTATTCTGAAGCAGCAAAATAGCTGTCTATCCACGGAAAAATCACTAAACCAATTTTAGGAATGGAAGATTATTGCATTAAAAGAAATGATGATTATGAAGGACTCAGAAAAGCATGCGAAGATTTGAATGGCCTGAAGTAAAATGAAACAGCCATACAATCTACAAGCACCCATACCAGGGCCTGGAGATATAAAGACAAATATAAAAATAGTCCCAGTCCTCAAGCTGGGGGCAGCTAGGTGGTGTAGTGGATAGAGTACCAGGCCTGGTGTCAGGAAGAGCCAAGTTCAAATCTGGTCTCAGACACTCATGAGCTCTATGACGCTGGACAAGTAAGTCACTTTGCCTCAGTTTCCTTATCTGTAAAATGAGCTGGAGAAGAAAATGGCAAACCACACAGGTATCTTTATCAAGACAACTCTAAACTGGGGTCATGAAGATTTGGACACAGCTGAATCAACCGAACAACAAAAGCCCTCAAGTTGACAGTATGTTGGGAGAAAATAAGTATATAGAAATTCAAATACAAAGCAATTCCTAGAGGGAAGGTACATGGAACAAGGAGATCAGGGATCAGAGTAGGCTTCCTGTAAGAGGTGGCCCTTAAGCTAAGCCTTGAAGGAAGCCAGGGACCATAAGAGGTAGGGGGAGGAGAGAGGGCATTTTGGGCATGGTGACAGCCAATGGCATTCCTACACAAAAGCATGGTGGATAAAGATGAAGGTCAGGTACAGTAGACAGCCAGAAGGCCCTCTTGGCTAGACGGTAGAGTGGGGAAAGGAGAGTGACATACAAGATGCCAGAACTGGACCATGAAGGACTGTAAAGGCCACACAAAGGAAGCTTTTCCCGCCCTTCCAATCACCAATATCTTTGCAATGACTTCATATTTATTCTCTCTATTCTTATATGGACACACATTGCCTCCCCAGATATAACCTCAGCTTTCCTCTGTTTCCCCAACACTTGCAGCAGGCCAGGTACACATGAGATGTTTAATAAATGCTGAATTGTGGAATAGCTTGTACTTTTCTGATCATCTTTTTATCCAGTGGAACTAGATGGAAGCAAAACCATGGCCAGGAGGCAGTTACCACCTCAGCGTAGACAAGCTGTCTAAGTAAATGACCCTGATATCACCACTGAAGAAAGGGAACATGATGTCTGCAACAAAGACTGAGGACAGCTGGACTTTGGTCCCACTGTGTGGCTCTCTCATCTCTACTGAGAGCCCAGAGTCACTGTGAAAGAAATGGCAGAGCTCACACTCATGGCAGCCAGGACACACAGGTAGCCGTCATTGTCCCCAAGGCCATCCCAAAGACCATACCATAGTTGGGAAATTTAATGATGGGAGTGAAATGGAGTCCAATGAAATCTGTTCTGAAGAAGGATGTCGGTGTTGTGGGGCAATTTCTCCAACTTCATTCAGAAGTACCTACCTATCATCATGTGGGAGTCACACTTGGGGACTCACTGACCTCTGTCCTATAAGACAACCTTGTGGGTGGTGTATACGGCACCAAAGATAGGGCCGGAAAGGCCTATGTGAAAATCCCACCTTGGGGCAGCTAGGTGGCGCAGTGAGTGAGTAAGAGCGCCGGCCCCGGAGTTGGGATGACCCGAGATCGAATCCGTCCTCAGAAAATGAGCACCCACGCATAAATAATGACTAGCTGTGTAACCTTGAGCAAGTTACTTAACCCCAATTGCTTAAAAAAAAAAAAAAAAGAAAATCCCACCTCAAACCCTTGCTAGTTGTGGGACTCTAGGCAAGCCACTTAACTTTTCTCAGACTCAGTTTCTTCATCTGAAAAATGGGGATCACAATGGATAGATAGGTAACCCAGCAAGAAAAGTAAAGATTTTAGAGTCAGAAATACCTGGGCTTGAATCTGGCCTCAGATATTTACATGATGACTGGCCCTGAGGAAGTCAGTTAACCTCTGTGCCTCAGTTTCTTCATCTGCAAGGTGGGGATAATAGTAACGCCTACCTTCCAGAATTGTTGTGAGATCAAATGACTTAGAATATGTAAATCATTCTGCAAACCTTAAAGTGCAGTATAAATGCTCCCTATCATTAACATGGCTATTATTAGCACCTACCTCATAATGCTGTCATGGGGATTAAATGCAATAATCTGTGGAAAGCAGTCTGCATAGTTTAAAGCACTATATAAATGCTAATCACTTTTTAAAATGCATTTTTCACTAGGTCTTTCTTGCTGCCAATGTCCTAGGCACAGGCTGACTTTACTTAGCATTAGAAGGAAATGTAAAGTCCATGTAGTCTAACTCCTGCATTTTACAATAAAGAAGCTCAAAGATAGGAAATAAGGACCCATTGGGACTAAACATTAGCTTGAATTTGAACCCACGACCTTGGAGTCAAAAGTCAAAACTCTTCCCACTTTATACTAATGTATTTAACCTAAATAACTCTTTGATGAGCTCCTCGAACCCCTGTTGTCCAATCTACACCAGGAATACAGTCTACACCAGTCTACACACACACACACACACACACACACACACACACACACACACACACACACACACCTTATTACTCACACTTTACCCTTTGGCTTTTTCAGAAAGAGAAATTGAAAGCAACCCACCTACTTATGCCAAGCCAGTCATTTTCCTCCATAATCATGCAAAGAAAAAAAATCCAACTTCACAATAACTAACAAGGTTCTGTTGCTGTTAAAGCAGATGTCTAATTGATTTTTCAATGGAGATGAGGATTTAGAGACAGAGGCTAGCCAACTTGCCCAAGGTCCCTGGCAATGGATGCCAGGACACTAGAAAGACCTGTGTTTATTTCACATTGACTCACATATCCCAGAATGTTGATAAAACACAAGCTCATTGATGGTAGGGACTTTCATCTGTGTCTTCTGATCCCTGGCACCTAGCACCATGTGTGGCATAAAGTAGGAGTCAATAAGTGTCCGTTCTTTGATCGGATCCTAAATTTCAAACGAACCACAGAGGCCATCCAGTCCTAACTATGTAAGAATCTTTTCTGCATCATATTCTACAAGAGCTCATACAGACTCAGTTTGAAGATTCCAATGAGAAAGAAAGTGGTAACTCCAAAGGCAACCCATTCTAGTATTGAGTAGAAAGATTTCATTGTCAGGAGATTTTTTTCTCTTGAAATCAAGCTGAAATCTGTCTCTCTATCACACATTGCTCCTAGTTTTGTCCTGTTAATGACAGGTAGGAAAAAATGACCCTATGATCCCAGAGGAAAGAACTTTAAATATTTGGAAACAATGATCAGCAATCCTACCCCTTATCATCTCTTTTATCCAATTCAAACACTGTCAGCACCATCAACAACCCCTCATAAGGCATGCTATTAATCCTGCTCACCTAGATGCCATCCTCTGAAATCTCCTCCATTTATCAGTGCCTTTCCTCAAATGTAATACTAATCCCACTATCCCAGCCATGATCTCACCAGGTCAGAGTAAAGCAGGCTATCACCTTCATCTCCTCCAACCCTGGACACTGTGGCCCTAATTTATTTTTTCCCAAATCACACTGCTGATTCATGTAAATCTTTGCAATTCTATAAAATTCACAGTGTTGTTTGTTTCTTGTGTTTTTAACTCACCATTTATAAAATGCTTATTATGCATAGAACACTGTGCTAAGCCCTAAGGGAGATAAAAGTTACATGAGACATGGTCCCTAGGCTCATGGGGCTAACAGTAGAGTGGGTGGTGAAAACCCAAACACAATCAGCTGAATTAAACTATTATGAACTGAAATAAACTTATTATGTAACAAGCAAAGTAGAGAATAGCAGAGCAGAGCTTATTTGCATGGGTAGCTGGGAGAGTCAAGAAGATCCGAGTCTGGGGGCGGCTAGGTGGCTCAGTGAGTAGAGCGTCGGCCCTGGAGTCAGAAGGACCTGACTTTAGATCCGGCCTCAGACACTTAACACACAAAAGCAAAAACCTAGCCGTGTAACCTTGGGCAAGTTACTTAACCCCAATTGCCATCCAAAAAAATAAATAAATAAATACAGAAGATCCGAGTCCAAATCTGACCTAAGACATTTCCTCTCTATGTGACACTGGACAAGAGGACAAAACACAATCTCTCAGCCTCAATTTCCTCATCTGAAATAAGGATAGTAACACTGCCTACCCCACTGGACTGTAGTGAGGATCAAATGAGATGGCAGATGGAAGATGCTTTATAAATGTTAAAATGCTATACAGATTCTAGCTATTGTTATTAATTAGTTTTTCTAGATAAACAGATTTGATGTTGCCAAGTAACAAAGCAAAGAGCCCTTATTAACATGAGTAGACAAATACCAGGAGTTAATATCTTTAGAAGGTGGGGCTGGCTGAAGGACCGGTTATTTGCATAAAGCCATGAAGCTAGTCCTAAAGGCAAAGGTTGGCCTTGCCCCCAGGTCTTTCTAATTTCCCCCAAGCTGCCTCTTGGCTAATGAACAATAAGGAAAAGCTTTGGGGAGAACTTTCTGAGAATAAAACTCAAAGAGAGGCTTGGTGCCCAACTAAACAAACTTAGGGAAGAAATTGGGCAAAGGCCTTGTGGAAATAAGCCCTTTGTGTCCCCTCCCAGCTTGAGAGGCGCAGAGCTCCAGGCAGTATCCTCTAGCACACAGCCCATGCTGCTTGCAGATGGGGGGCAACTCTGATTTCCCCACCTAAGAGGGAGCCACACACCTGAATTGCCCAACATCCCGTTGATAGCTTCCTTAGACAGGAATGGCCATTCAGGAGGCCCCTTTATTCCTTTGCTACTCTGAACAAACATGCTGTGGATAATGACCTCCTCCCCGCTGCCCCTGATTGCCTCTCCTTTACAAAGAGCCAGCATTTCCTGGCAAAGCCATCGAGGCTTAAGAGAAAAGGGGTAGGTGAGAAATAAAGAAAGCTTGAATTGGGAATGGGGGTGTCAGCACTGGGAGACTCAAGTGGACTTTCCTGCAGCTTCTCAGAAGATTACAGAAGACAAACCTTGGTACATCATCAGACACACAGTGAGCAGAGATTTTCTAAACTTTACATGTTAGTTCAAGCCTGATTTGCCTCATTGCCACAGATCGATCACAAGTCAAAGGATCGAAACATCAAATCACACAATTCCAGATCCTCTAAGGTGGACAGTGATCTGAAGTCACAGGCTTTAGGATTTGGAGGGAACCTCAGAGATCATCTAGTCTTCAGCTAGGTGACATGGTGAATAGAGTACTGGGTGTCAGCAAGGAAGATCTGAGTTCAAATCTGCCTTCAGACACTAGTTGTGTGAACCTGGGCAACTCAATCTCCATTTGCCTGTTTTCTCAATTGCAAAATGGGTATCATGATAAAACTCACTTTCCATGGGGATTAAAGACAGATAATATTTGTAAAGTGCTTAGTTTAATGCCTGGCCCATAGTAGATACTATATAAATGCTAGCTATTATCATTATATAGAAACTCCCTCTGCAATGCCCTTGACAAGTGGTTATCAAAGTTCTGGCTGAAGGCTTCAAGTCTTGGGACACTCATACCTTATATTCATTCCTCTTTCAGACCATTCTGACTACAAGGATTGTTTTTTCTTAGGTCAAGTAAAAATCTTCCTTTCTGAACATTCTACCAGTTACCCATAGTTCTTTGCTTTGAGGTCAGAGAACAAGCCTAATCTTCTTTCACGTGTCAAACTTTTAAACACTGAAATATAACCAATGGGACCCTATGAGTAAGTTTTCCGCAATAAGTTTTCTCTCAGCACACTATGCATCCCCTAGTTTGGTCCTTAGATGATACAGTCTCTAGATCTCTCACCTTTGGTCACCATCCTATGTTTTGCTTTTAAATATCCTTCCTAAACCCTGGTGTGCAAAGCTGAACTGAATCCTCCAGACATGGGCTTACTAAGACTGTGCCTTGTTCTATTCTTTTAATGTATGCATGTATGTGTGTATAATTTTAATATATAAATATAATACGTACATATACATATATATAATGAAGCATTATTTATTTATATTTAGTATTCCTTTTTAAATCTTGAATTCTGAATTCTCTCCTCCCTTCTCTTCCTTCCCTCCATTCATGGAGAAGGCAAGCAAAATTTAAAGAAGAAAAATGAAGAAGGTAAAAAAGTCCCTTTTGATCTGTACTCAAAGTTCAGCAGTTCTCTCTGGAGGTGGAGAGCTATTTTCATCAGGGATTCTTTGGAATTTTCTTGGTAAATGCTATTCTTTTTGAACTTTCAGAATTGTCTTCTCCCGATTTTGACTCATTTGTAGGTGTGGCCTCAATGAAGGGAGCTAAGGTGAAGATTATAAAAGCATAAAGTTGAAGCTTGAAGGGACCTCAGAAGCTAGGGAGCCCAAGCCATTCATTTTACAAGGAGTCAAATTGAGGTCTCAAAGTGTAAATGCCTTGCTTCCCATACAAATGGGAAATCACAGAGTCAGGATTTGAACTCAGGTCCTCTTATTATAAATCAAGAGCTGGGCCTTCCTACCTCCCAAAAACTTGAGATCTCTCTTTGTTCCCAGCTCTCAGCTCTGGCTTAAGCCACATGCTTGTTTCTTAAAAACTGGTTTTCAATCTTTGCAGCATTTTTTAGTTCTTTTAGATTTCATATTAACATTTTTGACCAGTGATGCTGAAAAAAATGGAAGAAGGTAAAAGCTGCCTGGGTCCATACCAGGCCCTTTGACTGATGGCCTTGAAATGGCACAAAAACTAAAAATATCCCTCCCATTAGAGAGGCCTCATTGGGTAGATGTCATGAAGCTGACATATACAGTGATAAGGCCAACCAAGCTACACACTAGCTCCCCAACCTGGGTAAATATTTATGGGTAAGGGACATTAGGAGACTGGAGATATTCCATGGGAAGTGAAAGATTACAGCCTGATTTTAAGACCTTTCATTTTTCATTTAGGTACAGTTGGGAAACTTGACTTTTGCAGCAGATTTCAACTAGAATGGAAAACTTCTATCTTCAAGCTCCTGAATAACCTGAAACTATTTTAAGGTGTGGGGTAAGTGGGGGCAGGGCGGGAAAAGGGGAGAATGAAATAAGAATGATTCCAAGCCTTAAGTAAAATACTGAGAAGGAAATAAACTTTTAAATGTGACACCGACTTCAGGGAGTGGTGCTAGCACCCAAGACCAGAGGAATCTCAGAAACAATGAAAATGCAATATTGCCAAGAACAATTTCCATTCATGGAGTCCTTACAGACTATCCAGCTGTTAAGTTATATTCTCTCAATAGAGTAAAATAATGTCCCTACATAATAAGTAGCATAAGAGTCATTATATTCACTTTAAGAATGAAGAGACTGAGGCAGGTCACCCCGTTAATGAGGGTCAGATCTGGGGTTCAGGCCTGCCTAGCCCTTTATGACTTAAAGGTCAGCACTGACGGGATGCTGTCTCATGGTAGAATGGAATGGGCGAGGCTAATGAGCTGTGTGACCCTGAGCAAGTCACTTGGTCTGTTTGGGCCTTGATTCCCTCATCTGTAAATTGAGGATAATGATATAAGCAGGATGAGAGCATATGCAAGGCTGCTGTGTGTATCTGATGAAATAATTTTTGTAAAGAGCTTTGCAAACCTTGAAATGTTATGCAGCTATCGGTTATTGCTGCCATATTTACTATTTAAAAATAATTGGCATTCTCTGCAATTTACTGTGCACTCATAAAACAAACAGTGGTTCATAACCTGAAGGCAAGTCTTTAGGGGAAAAATAAAGGCACAAATCAGGGATATGATACACTGAGATGGAATTTTATTTACAAAGCATGGGACAGATGTTATCTTATTTGATCCTTAAGACAACCCCATGAAGTCTTTGCTGTTGTTCAGTCATTTTTCACTCGTGTCCTCCTCTTCATGACTCCATTTGTGGTTTTCTTGACCAAGAGACTAGAGTGGTTTGCCATGTCTTTCTCCAGCTCATTTTACAGATGAGGAAACTGAGGCAAACAGAGTTAAGTGACTTTCCCAGGGTCACACAGCTACTAAGTGTCTGAGGCCAGATTTGAACTCAGGAAGAGTTCTTTCTGACTCCAGACCCAATTCTCTATCCATTGTACCCCCTAGCTGCTGCAATTCTATGAGGTAGGTACCATCATGATGCTCATGTTATAGATGAGGACAGTAAGGCTGAGAAGTTAAATGGTTTGACAAAGGTCACACACAGCTGTGTGTCTGAGAAAGGATTCAAATTTAGGCCTTTTGGTGCCAGATTCAGCATCCCACTCACTGCAGTACCTAGGGGCCTGCCACAGTCAGAGGGACACACACACACACACACACACACACACACACACACACACACACAGTATGTGTGTGAGCACTCCTGGCAGTAGAAATGGAACAAAAGTGGATATCCATTGATGTAAATGCTTACTGATAGATCAATTGACTGATCAGGAGATGGCTAAACAAACTGCAGTATAAGGGAAATACTGTTGCATTTTAAGAAATAACAACCTGAAGAAATTCAGAGTAACTTGGGAAAACATCAATGAAATGATGCAGAGAGGAGGAATAAGGAAGTAAGAAGGAACAGGGGAACACTTACAGTCCCAGGTCTTCTCCTTTCAGGAAAATCCTGCTTTCCTTTGGGTCAAAACTTCTAGGCTTCCAGGCCAAAGGAAGCAGAGAGAAAGCAGCAAAGAACCACAGTCAGGGCTACACAAGACCTTGCAGCCTCCCCTAGAGGTAAGAGGACATCCTGGAAAACAATTGTTCAAAAGCCAAAAGATGCAGATTTACAACCAACAACAACTAACCCTGCAAGGCTGGACACAGCCCTACAGAAGAGAAAGCACAGACAAGCACAATCATGGAACATTAATAGAACGCGAACTTGAGAAGCAAGGGCAATCTTCAAGAGGACGGGTAAGTCTATTTGAGCAAATAGAAAGGCAATGAAATGAGGAAGCATCAACATTCTCATAATGAAAGAAACAAGTATCCCTTTAGTTCCTTAATATCTCCAAAGGGTAATGGGGAACATCCAGAAAGAGAAGCAGCAGAGAGTTACCCTGGATCTGTCAGGTATAGATAGTGTCAGACTAACCTCATTTTTGACAGGATTACTAGACCATCAGCCGAGGGTGATGAAGGTCCTTGAATCCATGCCATGTGAAGATCATCTGAGGAGCCAAGCGTGATTAGCTCAGAGAGGACTCAAGGGGAGATATCTCGACAGCCTTCTGTATTTAGAGGGCTATCTATTCTGCAAGTCCTCTCCCCACCTCCAAAAGCATCTTCAGGAGCAAAGGGTATGAGCTGCAAAGAAGCCAATTTAGGCTTTATGTCAGGAACAAGTTCCTAATTAGATCTATTCCAAAGAATAATGACCTGCATCAGAAAGTAATGGCTTCTCCTTCATTGCTGTTCTCCAGTCAGAGGCTACATGACCACTTAGCAGATATACTATAGTAGTGATCCGTTTCAAATGTGGGGCAGACTAGATAGTCATTGAATTTCAGTGCAGCTCTTAAATTCTTTGATTTGTTGATTCTGTTCCTTCTACCTCCTTCTACCTCTTCCTGGCCTTATGTCCCAAGGTAAGTCATTTAATCACTCTAAACTTTAGGCTCCTCATCTACAAAGTGAGGAACCTAGAAAATCTCAGAGACCCCAAGAAATTCAAAAGAGAAAATGAATATAAAGTCCTTTGTGACCCTTAGGTGAGGCCCTATGGGAATGTTTAGTTGCTATCCTCACAGAAACTTCCACGTTCTCCTAAGCAGGACCCCACCCAATCTGATGGCCAAAATAAGGGAAAGATGCAGGTTACAGTTTTTAAAATCTTTGAAGTAAATAGATTCAAATCACTGGGGAAACCAAAAGAGTGCTGCACTAAGCCTCTACTTCCAACATTAAAACCTCCAGTAAATCAATCTCATATTCATTAACATTCACATACATAGAATCCGAGTAATAATAAGAGAATAGGCGGAGGAGGAAGGGCTGAGGCCTCCGGTTCATTTTTATTCTTTCCCCTTATCCCACTCAACATTTCTATTACGTTCACAGAATAACACAATGGCCTCTATGAACCTAATTTCATGTGTCAAAATGCCCCAGGCAGACAAGCAAGCTGAACAGATAAACTGTCTTCTTCCTAATGCCCAGGTAATGAACTGAAATCCTATTGGGTTGGCATTTTTATGAAAAAAATTTAATAACTTTTATTCCCTCAGTTATGCCTCTCTCTGCTCACTATCAACAGTTTATTATTATTCTCTGTAACATGCCGCAACTTGGCAATTCAACTTGACAAATATGACTTAAGTGTTTATTATTTGTAAGCAACATGGTCTCATGGAAAGAACCAGGGACTAAGAGTCAGGAGAGAGCTGAGTTCAAAGGCTGAATTCCAGGGCTTTCTAGTTACATGTCCAATGAGTTGGCTCAGTGACCTTATCTATAAAGTGGGTATAATAAAACCCATAGTAATTGCCATCATAGGGTTGTAGTGAAAGTCAAAAGGTTATGAATATAAGGCTTCACAAAGTTTAGTCATCTATAAGTTAGATGCCCATGTCAGCTGCCGGTCTAATAAGTATGCAATTTCTGCCTTCAACCAACTACTTGGTAAGAATGTTCAAGAGAACAGGGCCAGTCAGAGATGCTGGAGATTCCTCTTGAAGTCTACAAAATAATAGTGGTGTCTGTTATTGGCACGTGGTCAGAACAAGGTGTGAATTCACTTCACTGTGTCCACACCTTCCCATCCTGTCTCAAAGGATGTCCAATGAGACTTGGTCAAGTGCTTGGTGGAAAGCTGGGCTGAGTCAAAGCAAATCTAATCCCTTTCTGCCTGCTAGCCCTTCACATGCTTGGAGCCAGCTCTCATGCACCATCGCCAACCATCTGCATCTCCTCTCCTCAATGTTAATGCTAATAGATCATAGATTTAAAGCCGGGAGGGACAGTTCCATCACACAGAGGAAGAAACCAGTGCTCAGAGTTGCAAAATGGCTCCATCCTCCAGAGTCAGGGTCTGAGTGGAGGTCATTGACTCCAAATGCAGATCTTCTCATTGCATCTGAGGTATTCATTGGGTGAAGCAGTGAGCCTGGAGTCAGGAAGACTGGAGTTCAAATCTGGCTCCAGACACTTACTCCAGATTCTAGGCAAGTCACTTAATCTTTATCTGTCCCGATTTCCTCATCTGTAAAATGGTAATATTAAAATAGCCCCAGCTACCTCCCAGGATTGTTGTGATTATGAAATGAAAACATTTGTAAAAGGGTTTACACTAGTCCCTGGAACACAGTAGGCCCTATGTACACGCTTCCCAGGCTAATAACCTATCCCAATAGGAAAGGAGGCTGGCTTGGCAGGGCCCACCCTTGATGAAGCCATGCTGGTCCTCTGGGGTCACCACGGTGCTTTCTAAGTGTTCTCTTATGTCTATTCCTTGACTTGATCAAATATAAACAATGGGGTCTCATCTCTCAGAATTACCTCACTATATGCCCTGAAGTTCCCAGATAATTAAATTGGTGACAAACCAAAACACAGAATCCATTGGCCATGCTGTACATGCTGCCCTGACAGCCCAGCCCCTGCCTCAGTGCCTTTAGACCAAGGCCTCTCCATCCCTGGACTGCCCTCCCTCCTCACCTTTGCCTCACAGAATCTCGAGTTTCTTTAAGCACAGCTCTGGGCCCACCTCCCGCAAGAGTCCTTTCTGGATCCCCTAGTTGGTAGCAGCCCTTCCCTTTTGTGTGGCTGTGAATTCTGCCCCAAAGGCTTCCTCCTGGGGGGCCCAAGCAAGCCACTTGACCTCGGGTTCATTACCCATAAGACTGCAATGACTGCAGCAGCTAGTTCACAGCATTGCTATGAAGAGCAGTCGAGCAAAGCTTCTAAAGAGATCTGCAGAGTTAAGAGAACACGAGGAAGACAGACTGGTGAACGTGGTGGTGTAACAGTAATATGGCAGCCACAGTGGTGGCAGGTTATGGTAACCTAACACAACACAACATAACACAACACAATGTAACATAACACAACACAACAAAACATAACACAATGTAGCAGAACAACACAACACAATACAACATAACATAACATAACAATATTCTTCCACGGCTCTAGGAGGTAGATGTTATTATCATAGCTGCTTTACAACTGAGACAACTGGGGCAGAAGGAAGTTAAGTGACTTGGCCAGAATCACAGCCAGGAAGTATCTGGGGCTGGATTTGAACTCAGGTCTCCCTCACTCTAGGTCCAGCATCCACTGTGCTAGCCAGAGGTCTCAAAAAGCCTATATTGGTCAAAGGCAACACTTGAACCCAAGTCTTTCTGGCTCAAAGACCAACTCTTTATCTGTGATGACTGCTGCTTCCTGGGCTCTTTAAGCTGAATTATAGTCCATTTCTCAGAAGACTTTACAAAACCAGGCCTTGCCTTGAGGCTATGACTTAACTTTCCTTCTAGTAACAGACCTGGTATTTGAGGGTTATACAGTTAAATGTGTAACATTTCTCATCCACTGATTATAACCATGATGAATCTATGCAGGCAGTTTCAATCTCCCCTAAGGCCATATTCCTTTACTTATTTTCTCTTTGGGATCTTTCCTACTTTTTTTGACAGTATCTGCACAGTACAGGTAGAGGAGCAGTGTGGCTGGCATTTCCAATGACTGCCAAGGGAAACATGAAATAAACACCATTGGAATAAAAATCAGATTAAAGCATCCCACTGTTCTATGGCTTTGGATTCAAATATAAAACTTTTGCCACAGAAAGACTATAATTATTTTAATGGCATCTAGCTCCTAAGGCAACTCAAAGCTCAAATGCATTTAACACTAAGCAGACACCACACAGCTTGGGAAAATAATCACTAAATAATAGAAAAGAGAGGTGATTAGAGGGAATAGATGGAGATTTGTTGCTAATGTTACCCTGGCTCTCTGATTTTATTGATGTAAGGAAGTCCTGCTACAGAAATTCCTCCCACTAGTGGAGTTCAGCAATCCACATTTACCATCCTAAAAAGTTTCTGAGGCACAGAGAGGTTAAGGTGGCCCATGGACACACAGCTAGTATATAGCAGAGGCAGGGCTACAACCTAACTCTTCCTCATTCCAAAGTCAGCCTTCAATAGATGAAGGTGACTTCCTGGATTTCAGTAAAGAACAAAGTTATTCATTGACCTTTATAAAATATCAAAAACAAGTCTTATCAAGATAATTTAATGGTAAATGGCACTGGACAGTTTAGCATATTGAGACATCCACACAAATGGATAAAGTGTCCAGTGTTATCAAGGCCAGTGCTGAGCACTAGAAGGCATGTGCCAACCTCTGAGAGCTAGCACCTGCCCACATGGAGCACCTCACCATGCATGTTTTTACCTGGCAGTATGTGCCAGACGCTTTTTTGGACACAGGTGATACAAAGATAAAATCAAAACAATTCCTGTCCTCAAGAATCTTATAGTCTATTATGGAGCAATGACATGTTTCAGAGTAAAATAAACCCAAAGTAAATACACAGTATTGTGGGTGAGAGGGAACCTGAATGGGGTGGGGGAATCAGGAAAGGACTCCTGTAGGAGGTGTTGCCTGAGCTAAGCCTTGAAAGGGCCCTAGGGTTTCACAGAGATGCAGGTGAGGAGGGAGAGTATGCTTCAATTGACCCCCCTAATCACCCCGATCTTTTCACCAAGCACATCCCCACTAAGACCAGAATCAGTAGCTTGAAAGAGTTCTTCTACCCTGGGCCTTTGCTTTCCCGATGTGTGGGGCTTTCACTTGGCCTGCTAACTCAGGCAGCCCCAGCAGTGCTTCCCATTCCTGCCTACATCTTCTTGGCGGCTGCCGTGGCACTGCTTTAATACGCTGCCTCCCATTTTCTTCTCCTGATCTGGAGTCAAGATTAAATTAACTCCTACATTGCTCCTGTTAGAGATAGTTTTCTCGAGCCCTACAGGCTCCTTCAGCAACTCTGTAACTTCTTATGCCAAACAAATATTTACAAACAAGCTTTATACAGGTCAAAGCGGAAATAATTAACCCAGGGAAGGCACTAGAATTAAGAGGAGCTGAGAAAGGCTTCCTTTAGAAATTGGGATTTTAGTTGGGATTTGAAGAAGCCAATGAGGACCAGAGGGAGAGATAAGAAGGGAGGGCTTTTCAGGAATGGAGGTGGCAGAATGGCCAGAGGAAATACCTGAAGCTGAGAGATGGAAGCTCTTGTTCATGGAGCAACCTGGATGCCAATGTCACGGGATCGAAGAGTACATGTCAGATGGTGAGGCATAAGAATAATGGAAAGGTAGGAGGGGGCCAAGGACTTTTAATAGCAAATAGAGTTTGTCATTTAATCCTGGAGGAAGTAGGGAGCAACTGGAGCTTATTGGGGTTTGGGAAGGTGACAGGGTGGGAACTATAGTTTGGGACATTCACACCGTCCTCATTGTTGCTGTTGTTGTTTGTTCTTCATTCTCAAAGAGGACCATGACATCAGGGAGGTGATGTCATGACTTGCAAGTGAATTGGATTTAAGTGAGGCAGGGCTGTGCAAAGTCACCAGCCTCACTTTCTCCTCTGAGGCCAGCAGTGAGACACAGATCAGGATGACTGGGCTGACCCTAGGAAAATCACTTTGTGGCCAAATGGAGGATGGACAGGAAAGGGGAGAGACTTGAGAGAGGGACACATACCAATAGGCTATTGCTGTTTGTTGTTGTTTCTCTGGATCCCCATTGCCTGGAACAGGATGAGTGCTTGTGTACATATAATTTTGCTCATTCATCCATTCCAAGCATGAGATGTTTCCAGTGTAAAGATATGGAATGGCGGAAAGAAGGCCAGGTACAGGAAGTGCCAAAATGACTACACCATACCTGGCTAGACCAGAGTTGGTACAATGGGCACAAAACATGAGCCCAGTATAGAGACAGAGAGACTGATTCTGAATGGCTATCAATGCCAGACAGGGGAGTTTGTAACATAGCAAATCAAGCTGACAAGCTAGAAACGTGAACACCAGATTAAAATTGCCAAGCAACATATAATGAGTGATTTGAACAAGACCATGTCAGGGTAGGGAATATTTTGTCAGATCCTACCAAGCTGGAAAGGCTTCATCAATATGTCTGGGTGTAGGTGTACCTGAATGTGGAGATGGAGATCAAGGTGGATATATATAGTCAGTTGTAGGTGTAGTTTTAGATATAAGCACATATATGCATGCAGGTGCAGGTAGGCAGGCAAATATATTCATATAGGTGTGATATAGTTATAGGCATAAATATAGGTGAGGTGCTTGTAGGCATAATGATAGGTGTGATATGGTTGCAATCCTAAGGATAGGTGCACATGCAGGTGTGTGTATGCAGGCATGGCCATGCATCCAGTTGCATGGCAGTCTAGGGGCTAAATAAGAGGACCCAAAGTCAATGCCCCCAGAGGACACACTTGTGGGTTTAGGGAGAGGCACTCATTAAAAAGTAGGAAATAAACCTAACACCCTCCAATTCAGCCCTTCCCACCAAAGATCCTTTCCCTTTATTTGTCATTATTCTATCAGCAAAGGAAAAAAATATATAGGACACATCATACATGAACATGATAGGGCAGAGAACACACAATGTACATCTGTATTTTCTTATCATTTTATATCATTCAAATGGAAATACACAACAAAAATATTTCTATATTAAATGCCCAATTCACAGACCCACTGCCACCCTTGGGGTCTCATTTCATGACAGGTACTATTTGCTTCTCACAGCAGTGTCAAAAGGAACTCTCTCTGAAAGGATCGAGGCACTTTCCAGCCCCAACAAAAAGTTCGATAAAATTACATAAGGGTGTGGAATAGGATGTGTTGGACCTGCTCTGTGATTTGATAGACTTTGATGTTACATTAATGAATATATCTATAAAAAAATAATTCTAAAGGAATTTCATGGAGGACAAGGCAAGGAAACTCCAATTAAACCAGAAATTAGGATTGTCACTGTGGTAAAAGTGGAAATGATATTTTTTTTAAAGTACATTCTGCAGCCTTCCATGACTAATTTGTTCAACAAAAGGAGAATTACTTTTGGTGGGATCTCCATCAGGGTTGCAAAAACCTTCCTGTTCAACACACCAGAAGAGAGATCCATGCTTTATGGAGACACCAAATTGAGAAGAACTCTTGGCACAAGATCTATGATCCTATGATCCCAGGACCCCCAAGGGCTCTACAATTCTATGATCCCCATGGGAATCCTATCTCCAAAGAAGATCTAACTTAAGCAGAGATGTCACACACAAATGAAATGTCCTTCAATTTGCAGAGAAAGAAATCCAGCCATCACCTCAAAATTACACTTTTGAGATGCAGTATCCAATATAGACCTCATTCTGGAATACTCAGTGTCAATTTCTTCTAAGTCATTAGTAAGATTCAGCAATCCTGAACTTGAGTTTTGACCTATAATTAAATACATAACATTTAGGCAATTCCCTCCAACTCTATGGTCTTCTGAATTAGGAACAATAATACAGGATGCCACATGGTTCATAAGGGTATATGGAAGTCAGGAATAGACAAGGTGGCACTTCCAGAACTTTAAAAGAAATGCATAACAGAAAAATCAATTTCTAGCATAACAATCGTGTCACTCAGAAAATGAAATCTACAACACCTTATGATTTGGAAAGCTGAATCCAAACAGGCCTTTTCAACAAAGACGTTATTAATTTTGAGCCAATGGGGTTCCTATTGCAGATTAATAGTACGAAACAACTGAAAATATCCCTAGGGAAGCATCTTTCATTTTCATCTTCCCATTCTTGAATTTATTTAAAACATTTATCCAAAGTTTTGATATCCAGAAAATGAAGTAGGAAGGAAGAATTTCAGAATGGGAAAGGATCTTAAGGGCCATCTACCTACCAACAAGTATTCATTAAGTGTTTACCATGCATTTTATGGACCAGCCTTAAACCCAAATCATTCTGCTTCATTGGTTGGCCAACAATAGATCCTAGCCCAATCCCCACTGGGTCTTTGTTTAGATTACACATGGTTCAGAGTGAATGTAAATAGAAAATGTTTCTGTTTTGGCCAGAAGCCCTGAGGGTTTTCCCTCCAAAACTGATTTTTTTTTTTTTGACTAGGTGAAAGAGACCATTTGTTGCCTCATTTTTGTGTAGCCTCAATCACTGAATTGGTGTTCCCTCAGACAAACTCAGACCCTGAGAAAGACTTTAGCTTAAAAAGGTCAAGGCCTCCCACTTCATCTGGGCCCCCTCTAGTCTTCCTGATCTCTTTCTTGCCCCTGGAATTGAGATGACTCAGGAGGAAAGAGTGAGCATGGTGACTTTGCATAGGCTTCCCTCACTTAAATCCAATTCACTTACAAGTCATGGCATACCCTTCCTGAAGTCATGGTCCTCTTTGAGAACAAAGGACAAACAACAACAACAACCAGTCACCATTCTAAGCCCTGAAGATAAGAAGAACCAAAAGATCCCTCCCCTCAAGAGCAGAAAGCCAGCCTTCACTTAAAGACATCTCATAATACCTGGTTTGAATATCAAAAACTTAGATCTGAATTCTGCATCTTTTCCATTCAAAGTGACAGCATGGAATTAGGGGATTTCACCCTCTTATTTCTAGGTGAAATGGTCCTAGGATAATTACAGGAACTGTTGATTTTGATCAAGCTCTGTATACTACCAAAGGGAATCAAGAGAATATGACCTCGTTCCATAGCATTTTAAAACTTGCAAAGTATTTTCCTCACAATGATGTGGACATGGGTTAAGAGACAAAAGACCTTAGTTTGAATCTGGGTTCTCTGCTCTTAACTACCTGTGCTACAGTAAAATAATTATAATAACAATAACTACTTGTATAGCACTTTGAGTTTTCAAAGTTCTTTCCAAGCTTTAGTTCATTTTATCCTTTAACAACCCTGGGAAATAGCTGTTATTATTATTACTAATTTATAAAATCATTTGAGAAAACTGAGGCAAACAGGTTCAAAAAACTTGCCTACAATCATATAGTTAGTAAGTGTCTGAGACCAAATTTGATCTTTGGTCTCCCTGATGCCAGGTCCAGGGCTATATACACTGTGCAACCATCTGCTTAGCTACTTAGAGTAGCTAAGGCTTCCTTCATTTATAGAACTAAAGGGTTAAAGTGGGTCAGTGGTGTCAAACTCAGATAGGAACTGATACCTGAGAGACACATGTTGACTTAGAAAATAAAAAAAAATTAAGATTATCAATGTCAATTGCATTTTTATGTGTTAAATATTTTTCAATTGCATTTTAATTGATTAGGGGTCAGTCCAACTCAGAGTCTATAATCTCATGATTCCCTTCAGTTCCAAGTCACTGATATAATAATATTACATAGTATGAACAATCCAATGAGGTAAGAGATTCGAAAGCCGGCATCACTATTTAAATGATGAGGAGGAGGAGGAGGATGTCATGGCCTATAAAGAACATATGAATGTTTTCAAGGTTCTTGACAAAAAGCATGTCCTGTGGGCCTCATAACAGCCCTTGGGTCATGCTCGGTAGGTATTACTAGCGCCCTCTGTACAGATGGTGAAAACTGAGACTTAGAGCAATAATGAGTTTCTCATGGTCCCCAAACCCTGTCAAAGTTACAACCTGAACCCAGATCTCGTTTCAGTAGAACTTTGTGTTGCAGTTCCCCATCTTGAAACAAAAAAAGAAAAGTTGAAAAATAAGCTACAGATAAAAAGTTTTAACAGTTTGATAGAGATGGATAGCTGCATATATACACAGATAATGAAAATTTAATAGATTACATAGGAAAGAAGGTTCCCAGCTATTCTGAGAAAGGTTCAGAGACCCAAGAACTACTGGTTAAATTCTGTCAAAGAGCAGCAGACAGTGGGTAATGGGAGAGAGGTGGTACTGTTGAAGATCATTAGAAAGTTTCTGGTACTGAGAGAATTCAGTTTGGCAGGAGAGCAAATGTGAATGGGCAAAGATGGATGAGTTCCTATTGACAATCACTTCATCATCCCTAACAGCTTCCACCTGGCAGGCGGTGCCCCTCATGGATTAGGGCCCAGACAGGTGTTTGCAAAGGAAGCTTCCTTTCCCCATTCCCTACCTTGGGCTTGGAGTTTGTGCAAGGTTCCTATTTCCCCTCACTGTTTCTTAAAGAAGTATTTTAAGAAAACATTTCTAAAACAATAATCATCAACATAGGACCCCTCATGGAAAGAGCTCAAAATCGCTGAAGATGACTCAATTCAACAAACATTTACACTCCCCAGACTGTTG
>WOXC01010110.1:0-109105 GCA_011680675.1 Gymnobelideus leadbeateri | reverse complement strand
CTCCTCAAGGGCAATTCTACTGTACCTTCCTTTTCAACTCACTATCCTAAACTGAGGTTAAGAAGGTTAAATGGGGGCGGCTAGGTGGCGCAGTGAGTAAGAGCGCCGGCCTCGGAGTTGGGATGACCCGAGATCAAATCCGGCCTCAGAAAATGAGCACCCACACATAAATAATGACTAGCCGTGTAACCTTGAGCAAGTTACTTAACCCCAATTGCTTTAAAAAAAAAAAGAAGTTTAAATGACTTGCCCGGGGTCACAGATAGTAAATGTTTGGTTCTGTATTTGAACTCAGGTCTTACTGACTCCAGGTCTGGCACTCTAGTCACTGCTCCTTCAAGCTGTCACCTAAAGTACTAAGCGATTAAATGATTTGGGCAGAGTCATAGAACCATCATGCATTAGCTGGAGGTTTTGAACATCTTTCTGGCTCTGAGGTTAACTCTGTCTACTATGCCACACTCTCTCTGGACTTAGTTGATGTACAGGTGTGTGTACTTAGTGGGCAAATGTCTGTCAAATGAATAAATGTTTCCTGAGTGTACTTACCTTTGCAGACATTGCTTACTCTATTTGGGATGGATTTGAAAGATTATTTTATCCTACCCATAGCCACAGGCTCAATGTTGTTGACCAATCCAAGCTAAATGAAAACTAATTTAATAGGTGTCTAGAGTGGGCAGAGCTCTGTGCTTGGGATTGGTCTTCTTTTTTCTCTCCTTACCTTTCTTGTTCTTGTTCTTGTTCTTCTTCTCCTCCTCCTCCTCCTCTTTGTCCTCCTCATCCTCCTCCTCTTCTTCTTCTTTCTTCTTCTACTTCTCATTCTCTTTCTCCTCCTTCTACTCCTCTTCCTCCTCCTCTGCCTCCTCCTCTTCCTCCTCCCTTTTCTTCTCCTCCTCCTTCCTCTTCTCCTTTTTCATTTGGCAGTCACCTAACATTGCATTGTTCAACTCCCTCCCTTCAAAAATGGGGTGATAATTATTTGTTTGTGCAAAGTCTCAGAGTGGAATTAACGTGTATCACATGATTTGTTGATGCACCACAGATGAAGGAGTGACTTGAACCAATGGTATTTTCAAACCAAACTCAGCATACATACAGATAGGCTTTTTTCAGAAGAAATAAACCCATTTTCATCTTGCTGTTTGTTGTAGCTAGGGGAGTGATTTTGTCCTCAATTTATTTAGTGAGAACATTTCTGGTCTAAAGATCATTAATAGTTTTCAAGCCAATTTTGCTACACAATAGGAAATCATCATTTGGGGCTAGTATGCTTTGAGAAGGCTTGAATTTTGTTTCTGAATTGTGTGGAGGCATCCCTCTGCATTAGGATTGCAATGCAGCCCTTTCAAGCTCAAAACAAAGGCAAATCACGACAGTTGTACCCAATTTGGAATCTGTGCCTCATCTCACAGTGTGCCAAGCCATGGCAACAGAGTATAGTGTTCCTGGGTGACTCATCTGACTGGGGAGGGGTCTAAGATGAGGAGATTACTTTAACATGCCTTACTTACAATGCAGAGGAAAGAGGTGTTTTATTAAAAATCATGGAATCATGGAAAGAACACTATATTCTGAAGACCTAGGTTAAAATCCCAGATCTATTTGTGACTTCAGATAGATCAATTCATTACCAACCATTTATGACTTACTATGTGTCAGGCACTGTGCTAACCACTGGGGAGATGAAGAAATGCTACAAAAGCCTGTATCATCACAGAGCTCAACAGTCTGGTGGGGAAAGGGACAGGCAAACGACGATGTGCAAACAAGAGGTAGACAGGATGAATGGAAGAGGGAAGTCACCCAGATGAATGATAGGCATTTTGATTTCCTGCGTTTTGGTTTCCTCAAAATGGGTGGAAAGGTCAGACTCAGTGGGCTCTAAAGTCCTTTCCATTTCTAAAAATGTGATACTATGAGTTCTAGTTTCTGCAAATGTCTCTGAGTCTACATTTAATTTCTCTGAGTCTACATTTCCTCTATGAATTAGGGATACCGAGAGGACAATGCTTTGTAACCATACAATATTTTTAAAAGTGACCTGATATAAAAAAAAGTCCGTCTTCTTCTTCTTCATCATTATCATCACCATCACCACCCCCACCCTCATCCTCACCATCATCATTATCACCACCACCATTATCATAGTCATCAAGCATTATTTATGCCCCTAATAGGTGCCTAGCACTGTACTAAGTGCCAAGAACATGCAAAAAGCCAAAACTATTGTCCTTGTCTTCAAGGAGTTGATGAAGTCTACTGGGGGATTTGGAGAGACAACAACATACAAACAAGCTATATATGGGACACACCAGAGATCATCCTAGAGGGAGGGCCCTAGCAGTAAGGGGGCCTCCTCTTTCAGAAGACAGGGCTCTAATTGAAAATGAAAGCAAACCAGGAAAGGCAACTAGTGGAGACTAGACATGGGGGAAAGTCAGTAAAAAGACACAGAGTCAAAAAGAGAGGTAATGACAGAGGGAAGGCCCTAGCACTGGGGAAGGAAAGGCCTTTTATGGAAAATGGGATTTGAGCTGTTTTAAAGAAAGTGAGGGTATTCAGGAGGTGGAGATGAGGAAGGAGAGCATTCCAGATAGGGGGCAGAGCCAGGGCAAAGGCAAAGAGGAGGGAGGTTGAAAGTCATGTGTGAAGAACAGTAAAGAGGTCAGTGTTACTGGATCAGAGTTAATGGGAGAGATTAAAGTGTGAGAGGACTGAAGGAAAAGACCTGTTAATGAAGAGCATTAAAAGTCAAACAGTGGATTCTATTTTTGATCCTACAGGTAACAGTATTCCAATGAAGTTCAGAGAAGTGGGGGACTACTTCATCAGAATGTTGTATACATTGTCAAACATGATCATGACTTTTGCTTATCTATTTTTGTTGTTGTTACAGGGGAAGTTATGTTAGTGTGATCATGTGTGTGTGTATGCCTATGTTTATATATATATATATATATATATATATATATATGTAAAGAGATGAAACAGAGATGAGACACATAGATACATAGATACATAATATATATGTATCTATGTGTCTCATCTCTGCGTATTTGTGTTGGTGGGTAGAATGACTATGATATTAAAAAAGCATCAACAAATCTTATTTTCAGAAACAAAATAAGATAAAAGAGAGCCCACACTATTATTTTTACTAAACTCACCCAAGGCTGGGCCATAGAGATTACACCTTCTGCCACTTATGTGTCTGTATAGACAGCATACACTCAGTTTCCCCATCTCATATATGCTAGAAGTTCATTATGAGACAGACATGGAGGTTACAAGGCAAACCAAGCCTTCTCCTCTTCTCTCTCTCCCTAAGTCCTGACAATAATATAGAACCAGTTTCACAAAACAAAACAGAACAAAAAAAACATAAAATATAGACTATGGAGTTTTTAGCCCCCATCCCCACCCTTCAGAATTATCACAAGTCCTTCTATTTTCATGAATTTTAGAAGTCAAAAGATGATTCTGGGAGTTTATGATAAAAAGTGATTGAGCTTGGTTTGTAAAATAATAGTTGTTTAACACAAATGATTACAAGACTTTTTAAAATAATATTTTAATTTCCCCCAATTACTTGTAAAAACAACTTTGAACATTCTTTTTTGTTAAATTTTGAGTTGTCAATTCTTTCTCTCCCTCCTTTCTCTCCATGCTCGCTGTGATGGTAAATAGTCTGATAGAAGTTATACATGGATCGCAAAATTCCTATAAGTTGACCAAGGTGATGGATTCTAGGAGTGTAGTTGGCCACCATACATAATTCCTGACATCAGCTTTACTCTTCTCTCTATTTCCCTCTGACCAAGTAGCCCTGGAATATATGTTTCTTCTGCAGAGAGAATTTTGGAACTGGAAGGGATCTCAAGAGACATTTAATCCAAACTTTTCCACATACAGATGAGGAAACTGAGGACCAGAATTCAAGGGACTTGACATCAGCTGGACATCTGGTGTCAAGGTGGGATCTGACAGGTCACTATGGGAAGGGTCTTGGTTGTCGAGTCAGAAGACTCAAGTTCAAATCCTTCCTCTGACGCTTACAACCTGTGTGACTTTGGTCATCATTTGAACTCTTTGGACTTTGGTGTCTTCATCTTGAAAATGAGGAAATTGGATAAGATGGTTTCGGAGGCACCTTCAAGCTCAAGACCTCAGATCCTGGGTCTGACCCATGGGCTGCAGAATAAGGGAGAGAGCTGGAGCTGGGACTCTTAACTATACCTTCTGAAATAGCAATAGATTCATTTAAAAAATAAAACAACCAACTATTTGGTGTTATTGTATTGACTCAGTTATGTAGGTTTATCTTTCAAATGTAGGTGCAATGTCACTTAGTGCCTGGTTTTATACTGTACCTACTCAATGGATACAGATGATTCATTCTATAATACCTCCTCCTCCCCCATGGGCTATATTTCTTTGCTCTAATTCCCACTAGGAGGTCATGTACCCAGATGGGGATTAATTCTTTCCCTTAGGATTCTAGAAATAACCTTATGTGATTAGGGTCCTTTTCTGCCTTTATGGAGTTGCTACCAACATCCCTTTGGTCTGTGGCAGTGGTATCAGATGAGTTGCTCCTTTGATGGACTGGCTTCTTGTAAGCTATGGTGTCTCAGTGGATGGATCAGTTTCTTGCACGACTTGGTCAAGCAGGTCTCAAGGCTGGTTCCTGGCTAGACACAGGTGTGTCTTGTGGCTTGGGATGTTCTTGTGGCTTGTGGCTCTGATGTTCTCTGTCACCAACTCAGTTGCCTGAAGGGACCTATCATGGCTCCAGTGTGCTTTTGATGCTCACAAGGTCATAATCTGGTAAATTTTCTCTCTGGACACTCATTGATCTAAGATCTGGAAGGAACACACACACACACAAACACACACACACAGTCACTCCAGGTGTCATGTACTGAATAGTAGGAAAAAAATAACCCGTGGTGGTTCCTTTCTTATTTGGTGGCAAGAAGGCAAAGCACAATTGTCCGTATGGGAAGGCCTCCTGGGTCATTGGTCCTTCAGTCTCTCCAGGTAACTTCTTGTGACCATAAAGGCCCTCACCCTAGCCCTCCTAGACCCTCATGGTTTATTAAACATCCATTTGTTGGGTTCTACTCAGGCAGGGATTATTGTACATGCTCATTGTAACCCACCTGGAAAGGCAAATTTGAACATCCTCTAAGGACCAGCCTCTTTGGCCTGCTTTGGTGAACTTTCCAGGAAGTTCAAGAAAGGGAATTAATTTCTCCCTACCCCACAGTTCATATTTCAAAATAACATAATGGAAAGAGTGTTGAACTTGAGTCACAGATGTAGGATAAAATCCCGATTCTGCCACCTAGTAAGTGTATGACCTCATTTTCCTCAAGTATAAAACTGGAGGGACGGGCCTTTTGAACCCTGGGTCTGTGGTAGCAGGAGCCCATTACTCTCAACATGCAAAGGTCCATGAGAATAGTCAGAAGACATCACCTTTAGCCAACCAGGCAGGTGTCAACATTTCTAATTGCAGCCTCACTTGGGCCTCCATGTAGGAGCTAGCAGCAAGTGCATGAAGGAACTTATTGGAAGAGAAAGGATTTGGAGTTGATTAATTTTTCTTTAACATTGATTGGCTAAGACAGGACATTTTGGCTAATATTTATACTGCAGCAAAGCCCAATTATGGCGTATTTTGCTAAGAGAGGGGCGAGGCTGACATAAAGCATGGAGTGGGGTTTTAAAGGCAGCTTAAGCACCTGCCTCTGACTGCCTGGTGATTGCTTTCTCATTTTGTTTAGAATACTGGGTACTACGTATAGGCGCTTGGATAAAAGTTCAGTAAAACCCAGATGAAAAGGAAAAGATGTTGAAACGCCCCACACAGAAGCGTCAGCTTTCCTTCCAGCCATGTCTACACATGCCGCCTACCTTGATCATTTCACTAACTTACTCAGCCAAATCAGGCTGCAGAAAAGAATGACAGAGCCCAGAATTGTTTGTCTTGGTTCCTTTGGGGCGGAAAGTCAGCTTTTCCAGTGTTCTGGTGGCTGCTTAAAGCTTAAGATGGTCTGTTTATTTCCTCTCTGCAGGACAGCAGAATAAAGCAGCCTGTCATCAAAGCTACTGCCCAGATAATGTTTCTCTGCATGTTTTTTTCCCCAGAAATTAAGGGATTAAACGATATTTACTTGAGATAAGCCAGGCTAGTTAGCAGAGGATACTTTTCCTTACTTAGAGCATTAAAGTTCTATCTTGAACGGGACCTAGGTACCAAAAGAAAAAGAAAAGGGAAAAAAGGACCAAAAGAAAACTGGGCAGTGCCCGGCGGGAAGGGAGAAGAACAGTGGGAGGGCTTGACATTCCAAGGCAGCAGGCCAATTAGCAATATTTTAATTATGGTCCTGAGTACATACTTGGTCATTGCTATTCCAGCTGGTTTCTAGCACATGAATATTTGAGCAGAATGTGCTGGTAGGAAAGGAGTGAAGGAAGAAGAACAAAGCTGGCCATGGAGGCACTTTAAGCTGAGCTGAGAAAGGATGACTTTGGACCTGAGCTGGGGGAAGCCGATCCATGGGAGGAGACACTCCACAGGATGAGAATGAGGGGAAACTACAATAGGCTATGTCATGGAGGCTTCGGATTGAGACACCAGCCACCACTTGAAGCTTGCTAAGCCTTCCTAGATGACTGCTTCACGGTCTGATGGGGGACAAATCATGGCTGGGTGGCCGACCTTTTGAGGATAAGATTATAGAGAGTTTCCCGTTAGACTTTAAGAGCTTATATTCTTCTGGAATAGACTTGAAGGATCAAGAGGGTACCTCTCTGTCATGAGGAGTACAAAGCTCTCTGGGGGACTTTGGAGTAGAGGCTGGACAACAATGGCCTTAAATGGAGATTTTTGTTCCCACCAATTTCAGAGACAATACAAATTAAGGCAAGTGGTTTAGGCCATGAGCATAGATTTTCTGCTTTTGTTTGTTTTAAGAAATGAAATTGTGACTTGTTGTTAGAGAAAGGAATAAAGGAGGTTTTTTTTGAGGATCATTGGTGGTGCTTGGATGTGATATGAGTTAAAGAGGAAGAATAGAAGCATCATTCCCAAACATATCTAGTAGGAAAACTGTCATTTTTGTTTTCCTTTGCAAAATTATGAATATCTGTCTGTCTGTCTGTCTCTCATGTAGGCAGCAAGGATGAAAATGATGAGTTTGGAACTGGGGAGCCCATGGATCAAATATTGTTTCTGACACTTACTAGCTATGCTACTATGACCAATTTTTTAACCCTGATCTACATTAGGTAATACCCCAAGACTTACCTATTAAATTATACATAGGCTGCATTCTGTTTTTTCTGGTGAGAATTCTTGCAACTCCTTCATTATATTCATATATGGACCTAATGTTATACATACACCTTTCCATGTCCAACATTTACGTTCTGGCCACACTCTATTAGGGTTTTCAGGTGTCCTGATGGAGTTGAGATTTCTCTTTGCCAGTAACTTGGATCCCCACTGACTGGGTTTTCCCATTTTTAAGATCTAGTAACTAACACTCCAGTTCCTTTTAATAATGTAACACCGCATAACTTTTAAAAATCAATATTTACCTCACAGACATAGAGAGTACAAAGATATAAACATTGTCCTCAATACCTGAAAGTTGGAGGAAGGTTGATCAGGTTCAGAACTTAGCTCAGTTCCTACATAGTACTGATCCCCAAAAGTTCACACCCAAAGGTGGCATCCTTGCCAGATGGGTCTATTCCCTGAACTGTTGTCACAGAGGACAGTCCCAATGATTGCTCCTTACTCCTTAGCGTATCAGTTTTGTTCTGGCTACTAACCCCAGATTGGATTCTAAATCCCAGATTCCCATGGTTTACTCATCTGGCATTTGAAACTTTCAAGGTTGGAGTTTCTGAATCTATCATTTAGGATAGAAGAGACTAAATGAGAAGGCCAAGGACCCAGGTGCATTTCTCAGGGGCCATGTGGCCTCAGGTGAGAAAGGAGGAAAGCGATCTCTCTTCCTCACTTTATGGTCTCATTAGATGTCAGGAGTGAAAGGGTCATTTTGATTCCCCCACATGCTAATGCAGCAAAAAGATGGTTAGAGCTGACAGGCCATTTTGGAGATGCCAACTATTGCAGTGATGCTGTCAGTGGGCAAAATCTTTCAGCAATACTGTAAAGCAAATAGAATATTTTATAGAATATCCACACATGTATTACGCACAGGGTATTATCCTGGAAACTGCTCCCTGGAGTCCTACAAATGGAGAGGCCACTTAGTAAGGTGATGAGGTCTGTATATGTGCCAGACTCTCATTACACATGGAAAAGTGAACATTTGGGCCCTGAGAGTTAAAGTGTGTTTTAGCTGTAAAATCCTTAAATATTGGGGCAGCTAGGTGACCCCAGAGTCGGGAGGACCCGGGATCAGTTCCGGCCTTGAAAGATTAGCACCCATACATAAAAATGACTGGATGTGTAACCTTGAGCAAGTTACTTAACCCCAATTGCTTAAAAATAATCCTTAAATATTCAGTTTGCTCCTAGTTTGGAAAAACAAAAGCAAAATAAAATCTGTAAAGCTATGCATTTAAGTTACCACTCAAATTTGATTCTCTCATATTTTTACATTATTCTAATATTTCTGGTTATTGCAGTTCTTCTTAATCCAGTATGAGAGACAGTATTACATAGTGGATAGAGAGATGGCCTTTAAGGCAGGTAAGCCTGCCACTGATACATACGCCCATGTGGCCTCTGCACTGCAGAGAAGGTCCTGACCTGCTCTAGGAGAGGGAATTTCTTCACCTGGGAACTAACTTTTCCAGTGAAGTCATAGGAGAAGCCCCTGGTCCTCTCAAACAAGAAAACCATTAAAGTGATATTGCTTATTGCCATCTAAGTTGTGCCTATTAGTAAATGTTCTACATCTTTTCTGGTACCAAATTTAAAAAAGTTTGGTGATCAATGCACATGTATGCCCAGAGTAATATTATCTCCTATAAGGGTGCCCAGAAAGATAAGCAATGCTCCTTGCCCAGTCCCATGAAGCTGTGATATCATCCCTGAGGATCTTCCCACCCATGCTGAAGATTACAATTCGTCCTTGTCTGGTCATCTCACGTGATTCTTTTCTATGTCTTGAGCTCAGCACAACGGGTCTCACCAGTGTCCACAGTGGTACCTTATTCACTCTTTCCATTGGGAGGATAACCAGTGGATATTATGAGGTGTCCATTGGTGCTGGTATGGAGAGAAAATGAGCACCTATTAAGCAATGCACTATTTGTCTATTCGGCACTGGGAACAATAGCAATAAAAGCCAAAGAAGAGAGGAAACTGTGTGAGAGCTTGGAGAAAGCCTCAGACCAGCTGGGTCCCAACAAATCTGTGTGTGTGTGCGTGTGTGCGTGTGCGTGTGCGTGTGTGTGTGTGTGTGTGTTTGTGTGTGTGTGAGTGTGTGAGTGTGTGTATGTGTGTGTGAGTGTGTGTATGTGTGTGTGAGTGTGTGAGTGTGTGTGTTTGTTGTGTGTGTGAGTGTGTGTGCGTGTGTGTGTGAGTGTGTGTATGTGTGTGTGAGTGTGTGTGTGTGTGTGTGTGAGTGTGTGTAGCTGGAAAGGAGGTAGGATGACATTGATAGTAGAGAGTACAGACTGAGCAGAAGTCGGGAGTTTGGAGTCAGCATGGCAGAGGGTGTGAGGAAGAGAGTGGGGGGAAACAAGAGGAGAGGAGGTGTGAAGGGGAAGGGGAGATGCCAGCAGATTGTGAAGGGCTGTGATACTGAATGAGGAAGCATGTCAGATCCTTGCACAGTGCAGCGGCATGGTGAGAGTGAGGGCACACACAAGGGATGGGGGTGGGGTGGGGAGAGAGACTGAAATCTGTGCCATGAGCTGAGAGGTTGCCGCCATGACTCAAGCAGGAGGTGCAGAGGGTCTGGACTGGGATCCAAATATTTTAGTCCCAGTGTTTTGTAATTATAATCAATCAGTCCACAAGCATTCATTAAGCATTAACTGTTTCTGGCAGTGGGCTTATCTCAGAGGATTAAAAAAATAAAATGAAAAAGCCAACACAGTTCCTGCCCTCCAGGGATTTCCATCATATTAACAAATGCTATATAAATGAAAGCTGCCATTACAGGAGGTTAGCAGTAGGAATTCAATGGAATTCATTAGGTTTTTATTTAGTGCCTGTTATACATAAGATACCGTGCTAAGCCCTGAAGATATGAATCCAAAATCCAAACAAGTCTTGCCAGCAAGAAGTTTATCTCCTTCTTGGGGGACCCAACATATAAACAGACAGATGGTAATTTGAGGAAGGAAACAGAACTCACAACTTGGCAGGGAGAGGGGAATCAGGGAAGCCTTTGTTTAAGAGGTGGCCCCTGTGTTTTGTCTTGAAGGAAGAGGATGAACATTTTGGGAGGCAGAGGTGAGGAGGGAACATCTACTGGGCATCCCAACTGATATGTATGTTTTTTTCTCAGTGGAATTATAGTCTAACCAAGAAGGCATAGAGATAAGAGAGTAAAAAAAAAATTCAAAGGTCATTTAGTAGGTCAATTTTGCTGGAATATAATGGGTATGAAAGGAAGTTGGAGACCATTGAATGATAGGCTGAGGTGTTCATAATTGATCACACGCGCAATAGGAAGCCATGGAAGATTTTTGAACAGTCGGGCAGTGTTGACAGAGCTGTGCCTTGATGTTATTTTGACTACTCTGTGGAGGATAAGTCAGAGAGAAGAGGCACTCAAAGCTGCAAAGTATGCTATCAGTTTTGTAGGTTTCTGTAACAACTTCTTATTATACTTAGATAATACCCTTTCTAAAAGGTAATTAATTAACTGACACTTGAGGGCCTACCAGATGGGGGCTTCTCAGTGGCAGTACTAGAAGCCCAGACCAGGGATGGGGAGCCTGTGGCCCTCTAGGTCCATTCAGTTAAAGGGTTGTCCTTGAGGACCTAAAGGGCTGCATGTGGCCTTGTGGCTTCAGGTTCTTCACCACTGGCCTAGTGTATGTAACGTGGATTTTAGTGTAAGGTGGATTTCAGTATGTGTAAAGTGAATTTTTGTTATTATTTCTTAGAGCTCAGTTTCCCAGGATCCATAGCCATAATAATCTCTTGTTCCCAGGTATTAGATACGAGTTCCTATAACTATTGTTCAGAACATCTCCAGCACGCTTGTGTAGCATTATATGATAAATAATATAAAAATTCACTTTGACTGTGGGGTGAGATACAGAGATGGGGTGACAGAAACTTGTGAAGCTATTGCTGGCAATATGCCTCTTTTGTTTGTTGCCCTATAAAGCAAGAGAGCATTGGTCAGTGAATGGGGAACCTTAGGGTCGAATGCACAAGCTGTAATTCTGTGTGCATTGGTCACCATCAAGACTTGGGGGGAATCTGTATCTGCCTCAACCAGCCCCCATGAAGGCATGAGGGGATTCATGGAAATGTACAACTTGTGCCTGTCTCATGGCCCCATCAAGACATAGGGGTAGTTCTCCCCAACCCTTTTTGCCAGACCCTGTGAGACTTGTAATTAGGGAATGCTATAGTTGTGCTCCTATTATCAGCAATCTTCTTCTGAGAAAACTAGACTAGAATAAAGTAAGATTATTAACCCCTTCTTAGTGTTTTTCCTGTCTGACCAGATCAAGAGTGAACCTGTGCTAGCAGCCCTCCTGTGTGCTGTGTTTATTTGTCTTACACCAAGACTCTCAGAATTCCCTGTAGCATTCCAAAGGGAGTGGAACTGCTTTCTTGGAATCTCTAGTCTGTCAATGTGAGTAAGGGTTGAGTAAGAGGCTATAGAGCGGTAATATAATTGTCTTGTAATTTAGTACCTTTGACCCCACACACACATGCACACGTTCCTGAGAAAACCTTGACTTACGATGGCTGACTTCAGCACTGCCACCACCGTAGCACAGACTTTCATCACCTTTCACCCAGACTGTTACCATAGCCTGTTGGTTGGTCTCCCATCCTCAAATCTCTCCCCATTCCAGCTCATCCCCCACTCTGCTATAAAAGTGATCTTCCTCAAGATCAGAGCTGACAATGTCATCCCATCCTCCTTATTTGATCAACTATGAACTGTTTGTCGACTTCAGGATAAAATAGAAACCATCAGTTTTTCAAAGCTCTTCATGATCCAGCTCCTTTTCACCTTCCCAGTCTCCTCCCTCCTTACCTCCTCAGAGATTCACCAACCCAATGACACTGACTTCTTGATTTCATCAGACATATCCTCTCAACTCTGAGCATTTTCATTGGCATCCACCATGCTTGGAATTTGCTCCATCCTCTCATTTGCCTCCTGGCTCCTCTCCCTTCCTTCAAGGCCCACCTGCAATCCTGCTCTATGTGGGAAGCCTTTTCCAGGCTTCCTTAATCTTAGTGCCTTCCTTCTGTGTTTACTATGATTACTCCCCATTGGTCCTCTAGATGTCTTGTTTGTATCTAGCTTCCGTGTGTCATCTCCTTTGTTAGACTGGGAGCCTTTTCAGAGCAGGGGCTGTTTGTGCCTTTCTTTGTACCTCTAGTTTAGTACCTTTAGTTTTGTACCTCTAACACAGTGTTTGACACTTAGTAGGCATTTACTGATTGCTAGTTGACTGAATAATGGACAGCAAGCTAGGAGTTGCAATTTGACTTTGTAAAGGAGTGGGGACAGGAGAAAAAGCAAAGCTAGATGTAATCAATGGTTCTTGCCCCAGAGAAGGCATTTGTACTCATTCCTGGAAACCAGGGAGAAATTTGGTGCACTCAATGACAGATTTAGGAGGTGATAGTCCAAAGTCCAAAGAGGTTTCCCCAACACCTTTGTATAGCTGCTCACACACCTTATACAGAATTCAGCAGGTTTTTTTCCAGGTGAAGGAGAATACATAGAGACTACTGATCTTTTCTATTCTGGTGAAAGGAAAGACAGATCAAGCTGCAGTTAGTAGGATCCAGAGCTGGAAGGCATATCAGAATCTACTCATTTTGCAGATGAAGAAACAGGCAAACAGGGTTAAGAAACTTCCCCAGGGTCACACAGCTAGATAGTGTCAAAGACCAGATTTGAACTCAGATCTTCCTGATCCTAGTCTGGGCACCTCTTTCTCTATTTATAGGTTCTGCACTCTCATCTCACCCATAGTTAAGCATCCATGTCAGTATAACATAATATTCAGAGCAGCAGTCTCTAAGTCATCCTGATTGTAGCTTGCTGGTGCCCAAATCAGTTCCACCAGGCAGTAAGTGGAGGCAAACCACTTTGTTCCTGGAGGAGATGAAGGGACAGTGCCAGTGTTGCTACTTCTTTATAATCCCCTTCAGTCAGCTGAGATGTGAGAAGCTCCCCAGTGTGGCTGCCTGAGTGGACACAGGTGTGCTTCACTGGGCTCTTTGAAAAGCCAAACCTGTTGTCAGAAATCTAAGGCAGACTGGAAAATGACAAAATGACATCTCAGCCTCAGGCCTTCCTATAAAGAAAAGCAATCTGCCTGGGTCCTAAGGGAGGCTGGAGGAACCAGAGACGAAAAGCTGGAAGAGTGTTTAGATAAGGAACAGATAAGGAACCTGGGGCCCATAGAGAAGCAAGAATTTGCCCGACAGCAACCAGGCAGTGAGTAATCGGAGCTGGAATTGTAATCTAGATCCGCAGCCTCTGCATTGTCATGTCATACCCCAAAGCACTGAAGTTCCAAATGTCACTGACATCTCACAAGTAGTCACTGATAATTACCTGCTTCCTGCCACTTTTGAAGATCACAAATAGATGCGGAAGGCTTTCCTGGGGTTATCAGCCCAGGGCAGAGAACACAGAGGGCGGGAATAAGTGCAGTCTCCTTTCTTTGACCATCTTTAGCAAGCACAAGATCAAGGGAAAAAGCCCCAGCAGCAGGTTCCGGATCAGGGCATAGATGGCAATCCAACAACAGGAGAGTTTTCTCACTTCTTTTTCATGGGAGTCAAAGAACCATATTGTAGAGAGACAGGGATGGTGGAGAGAGGGGTGGTCATGGACTTACAGGTCTGAGATCCTGATGGGCAAAGAAATAAAGATGGGAGGATGTGTCTATATTCACATTCAATGGTCAAAGCACCCCTTGACCCACTCCACCTCTAACTTTCAACTGAGCTGCCTCCATTCAGCAGCCCAGCAGGAGCCATTTCAATTTCCATGGACAGTCAGCTTCACTCTTGGGTAGCTGTGTGACCTTAAGGAAGCCCAGCCACTACTAGGAATCTCAGTTTCATAATGTTTGTAGTTGAATTTATAAAACCAAAGGGATGAATTCATAATCTCCAAAGTCCTTTCAGTTCTAAAATGCTATGATCTAAATAATCAGCAATGGACGCCCAAACTGCTATAATTGGAGGGACTTTGACCTCTAGTCAAGGTCCCAGAAATTACATCATCTATCCCCCACTGGATTTTAAAAGTTTTGGCCTTTCAGATTCCCTTAAAAAGTTGGAAAAGGGGCCAGGGACTGAAACAGAATCTTTTAAGCCCCAACCTTTCCCTTACAAGTACCCTTGGGAGAGGGAGTAACAAATGAAGTCACTACTGATAACCAGTTGAAATCATCAGTGCCAAGGAAGGAACGCAAGATGAGTACTTCTGAAAAGGGGTGATTTTTAGGGAGAGACGGGTATTGAAAGGAAGGGAGGATGGGAAGGCAACAAAAGCCAACACCACCAATTTCAGAGTATTGCCTGGTTCTAGCCATATACCCAAGTTTCTGTTAATTAAAGCACATATTATACACTGGTTCACGGGAAAGAAAGTTGGAGTTGGAATACTTCGAATCTTAGATGTGGCATGTATGGAAACAGACAGATATATGCCACATATTGCCACTAGACAGTTAGCTAAGAGTGATCAGAAGGCACCCAGAAAAGGGAAGAAAGGAGTGAATTATCAATTTACCTTGGATAAATAACTCCTTCAAACTCACTGAGATCTGCAGAAATCTAAAAGTTCAGAGGAATTTGAACTTAGAATTTCATATGAGACACAAATTTATATTAATTCTATGGATCTGACTTTATTTTAAAATAACTGTATTTTTTGTTTCCTTGTTTAGGAAGAATATGATTGCTTCTATCTCCATTTCTTAGAAACTTATTCTCTGGTGGTGAATATGGATAATACTAATATGTTATTGATTTTATATGAAAATGTTGATGAAAGTAATTAATTTAGTCTTTCCAATCAGCAAAGGTGTGTAGTGGTCTTTGGAACCCAATTAATGAAGCATTTGACTTTTGTTCTTCATTCATTCTATTGCTTATGAATGTTTTGACCATGAAGATTTAATTGAAGATTATCTTTTGATTCTCTATTTTAAAAACTCTCTAAACATTCTTTTGAATAAAAATACCAAGAGCATTTAATCAAATGTATTTTTAGATATGGTTCTGGAATGTACCTCATGTAACCATTTTAATTTTTTCAGGGGAATAGTAATAAAAAAGACCCTTTCTTTTTCTTCTACATCACCATTCCTAGTCTATCAAAATAATACAGGAGAGTATTGCTATTCATATTTAAGAAATGACTCTGCTTACTTTTGAATTCATGGCTATTAACTGTAATATGGCTGCAGCTACAAGAATTTACCAGGATATAGATAGCATCCATAGATTCCTCTAGTCTTCCACTTCAGGTGGCCCATTTTATGGGTAATCTTAAATCTCCCAAATTACACTGTTGGAAAATTGGTGTGAGATGCAAATAAACAAAAGCTTGTTGAGCAGCCATGTGAATGGGTAAGAGGGGCCCTTAGGTTGGGGCCCTTACAATCACTGGGTACACAAAAACTTAACAGGACAAATGTTTCTTTTTCATCCATTGACAAAGACTATATAATAGCTATGTATTTAACACACACACACACACACACACACACACACACACACACACACACCATTCCGTATTTGGCTTTTTCAGACTCATTGTTTGCTGACTAGGAAAAATGAAGAATCGTATTTAATGTTGAAAAGGGTCATCCTACAATCAGCTGGAAAGAGTACAGAATTTGTGGAGATTATGCTTCAGCTGAGAAGTCAGCAATGGTCAAAATTTCCCTGTAGAACATGAGATGATCAAGGTTAGTTTCACTGTTATTTGGAGAGATTCCAAGTGGCTACCTGGGGTACAGAACTGCTCAAAAGCAAGCATCTTAGAGGGAGGATGCAAACACCAGAAGTGAAAGAGTCAGATGTCTAGCGAGATTCCTGAAGTATTCTGGGCTTTCAGGAACATTGGATGTAGACAAGAAAACAAGACAAAATAGCAGGGTAGATGATTGTTTATTCCATAGCCTTCACACTCAACTGTATGGCTTAGACCATCTTTTCTTACAGGGGCCCCAAGAAGATGAGGCAAATTCTACACTCACCCAAGGGATTCAGATCTACTGTAGAAGTTGGTGGGGGATGCATTGTCCCTGAAAGTCCCAGTATGAAACAGTGACCTATCATCACAGTACCCTTCATAGTTGACACTCCCTGCTTCCCCCTCCCCAATTAACACTTAAAACTATCCCACACTGGAATGGACTTCCTCAAGTACTGATTTCTCATTTATGAAAGTCATCAAACAATGTCCAAATGGCTAATTGGGTATGGTAGAGGGCTTTTTTCTTTGCTTTATTTAATTTTTAAATTGTCTTTCATGGGCCAGAGTAGATAGCCTCTAAAGTTTCTTTCTTATTTTGTGATTTTCACTCATTCAATCAGCAAGCACTTACTAAACACTTACTATGTGTCATTTACTCTGCTTGACAAAGCTAATAACAAGGATAAAAATGAAATCATCCTTCCATTCCATTATAAAACCTCATACAGCATCAGCAGAAAACTGTTTAAATCATTTTACATACCCTACAAGTTCTCCATCCAAATCACCCATCCATATTGATGTGAGCCTTGGTTTCTTTGCTAACATTTTCCCTTCATTTCAAACCCTAGATAGGTTTGAGGCAATATTGGCAAGTATCCTGCACTTTGAAAATTTGTTGCAAGATATTACTTCTGCTTTTTAAAGAATGGAATCTTATGTGGGTGCTTGCCCAGTGATGATATCCACATTACCCATCACCCCTTGTAGAGTTTTCACATCTGTGATTAGCAATTATGATTGGAAGAGCCAGAAAAAAGTGGGCACACTTGAGAGCTGTTCTCCATGGCTATATTTTCTATGTCTTGAATGATTTCTGTCAGTGAGAGAGTAATAGCAGAAATCAATAGAGGATATAAATCTGGGGGAAACTCCAAATCATAAGTGTATTTCTGGACAAACTAGTTTGGTCAAAAAGCCAAGGAGGTGCCACATGCCTTCTTCAGTCCCAAAAGGAATTACCATTCAGCACAACTAGGCTAGCCATTCTTTCATCCCAACAACATCAGAAATAGGTACATATCTTTCATTTTCTCTCACAAATCCCCAATCATAGATCATCTAAATTGCTTGATTGCTTTTTTTCGGGGGTGGGGGGATCATCAGTTTCTTTTTCAAATGGTTGATTCACTTTGGCACTGATAAAACATGCAGCCTTTGTCAATTCCCATACTTGATAATTAGTCATTTTTGGTTTCATAGATAGAAATCTAAACAGATGACATCAGCTTAGAAATTAAAAGATTTAACTGACTTCACTCCTGTATGTTTCTTGTTTCTTCCACTATTGAATGGATAGATTCCATCGAAAGTTATAGCTGGATTTTCCAAACACTGTATTAATTGACATAATAATGATTTTAAGAAGTATTTCTGTGAGGTACAGACAGTATGATTTCAAAGAATGTTCAAGGGAAAAAATGCGTGGTTAAAATTGGTTTTAAGAAGTGACAAATTACTAGCAAAATTCCAAACAAAATGTATGCTGAAATGGACAAGATATTTAGAGTGTAATTGTCTGATTCCTCCTCTCCTCAATTCCCATTCTCCTGGGACCATCAACACAATAGCTTTTGTTCAGCATTTACCCAAATGCTTCTCATGAACCAGAATTATTAGTTTGTTCTAGCTTGCAGTTATTTCCATGCAGATTTGAAAACTAACATGTGCATAAAGATAATTCCCAAATAGATTTGAAAATCCCATGGATGATTGGGATGTGTGGGACTCATTAAGAACTAAATGACAATTAATTCATTCCTATCACCCACTTACTCATCACAGCATATATACGTAGGGTAGTTAACCTGAGGTGACCCGGTGTGATGAATTTCACTTGTTGCTCATTCATCTCAAGGAAAAATAAATTCTGTAGGTGTCATCTCTTTATCTCCCCCAGTCTAGCACAGGCAGTAGCTTACACATAACAGCTACTCCATAAGCATTTACTGAACAATGAATGAAAACTTCCTCCATTTTCAACAATAACTTTTGATGGTGTAAATTTCTCTGTGCTTTATTTCTTCTGATTTTCTTCTAGGTCTTCAAATTGTTTCTCAAGCAACTTTTACAAAAACCATTATGAAAACTGTTGGGTATCATTGTTTTTACACAACTAACTTGAAAGATGTAGAGAATCTGAGATTGAATTGTGCTTATTTTGCATTGATTTTTTTTTAATAAAAGCATTCAATTTGGCAAAGCAGAACACTGACTTAAAGGCTCTCTTCCCCAGAGGCTCTCTTCCTATCATCCATCCATGGATGAGTATTCCTTGTAAGATATGATGACAAGGATAATTTTGTTCAATGGTCCTCTGATTAGAAACATTAGGTGAGATGTACAAGAGGGAGATATATGCTTGCTGAAGATGTTTTCAAGGATGACAGCAGAGATCCAGGATAGAGTCCAAGTTGAAAAACATTTCCCTTGGGATGGTAATGTCTTCAAACTGCTCTTATCTGTGAATAACTTTGGGTTAATTTCATTAAGTTCCATAAAATTTAGAACTTCTGAAAGAGATTACTAATGATTCCAAAAAGTTTGACCTGCCATACAAGTGAGAAAGTCCAAGTGGTTGAAGAATCTCCATTGCCCAGATTATACCATCTCCCAAGATAGATAAAATACAGAGCTTGTTTATCAGTACATATTTTGGGGACAGATAATACAAATAGTTTAAGGATTTGAGCTCAGAATAAAATAGGAGGTAAAGAGAGAGAGTTAAACTGCTTTTTAGGCAACCGTATAGCTACTTTAATGATCCCAAACTTCTACAAGAAATAAAGTAGGGGTGGCTAGGTGGCTCAGTGAATAGAGCACTGGCCCTATAGTCGGGAGGACCTGAGTTCAAATCTGGCCTTAGACACTTAACACAAAAACTAGCTTGTGACCTTGGGCAAGTCACTTAACCCCAAGTTGCCCTCCAAAAAAAAAAAAAACTAGTGGGGTGCAAGCCTGGCTGGAGGAGATTCAAGGATGGGAGTTCCCATTTCACGGAGCAGCTAGATGGCACAGTGAGTAAGAGTGCTGGCCACAGAGTCGGGATGACCCAGGATGGGTCCCGACCTCAGAAAATGAGCATCCACACATAAACAATGACTGGCTGTGTAACCTTGAGCAAGTTAACCCCAATTGCTTAAAAAAGTTTTTTAATGCCAATATTTTACCTGCATTGTAAGACTCTAAGACATGGAACACAATAATTTCTGGAAAAATTGAAAATGAATGTCAAATAGAGGGCAATGTTGAAGTATGTGGTGGACAGCTAGCTGTAACATGTAATAATTGAGGACTTTAAGAAGAATGGTAATAAAGGGTGTCCTCAGGAAACATATAAATCTTAAATACAAACATAGGTTGGAGAATATATTATATTTATATAATACTAATATAAGATCTAACACTTATATCTACCTATCTACATACGTATTTGAAAAATAAGGGGAAAAAAGATGGGCTGGTCACATGGAAAGGGTGAGGGATGACAGGTGAGTGACCTAAACATTCCATTGCAAAACCAAGAAGCATCCTGAGCACATTAAGTGGACTCCCCCAGGTATAGACTTATGGGAGGACATGGGTGACAATCCCACAGGATGGTCTTATCTCTGTTGCTAGATGGAATATCCAAATTGCTCACAGATCTCAGGTTCATCGGATTGTTTGAGGACATCTGTGTATACGTCTGTAGTCTATGAACTGTGGGGAAACAGGGAAGCATAGTAGATAGAGTTCTGAACTTGGAATTGGGAGATTCTGGGTTCAAAGCCACCTCTAACACTTATTGGGTGTGGGAGCAGGGCAAGTTAATACTTTTAGTCTCAGGCTATTTTCTAAGACTAATGTAAATGTATAAATCTATAGAAAATATATCCAAAATAAATATAGGTCGATTTTAAAAATGTGTGGTGGTGGGTGGCTTGAGCAGCTATAAGATCATGAAAAGCCATATAGAAGTGAGGCAGAAGCAGAGGTGAAGAGAGAGTGAACTCTAGACTCTAGGCATGGGCCATAAGCCATAGAGATAATAATGGGAGGGACAACCAGAAGGTCAATTTGACTGGACCCTAAAGAAAATGAAAGGGAATGATATTATAGATATGTGGGGGTAGATTCTATCTACTCCCATTGGTGATAAGGAGTCACTGGAGTTATAAGCAGGACAGTGATCTGGTCAGAGCTATTATATAGGAATATCACTTTGGCATCTGTGTAGAGAATGAAGAGAGGAGATGTTGGACTCCAGGGGACATAGTAGGAGAACATTAAGGGGATATATGAGAAAAACGAAGAGGTCCTTAGCTAGGGAGATGGCTGTGTGAGTGGAGACAAGCACAGAGATGCAGGAAACACAGTGGGGGCAGAGTTGAGCAGACTTGACTGACTGGATGTGTGGGGGGAGGGATGGAGAGGACGTGATATTGTTTCCCTCAATAGAAATGAAGTTTACTTGACATCTTCCTCCAGGTCTTTTAACCTCCCGTGGTCTGTCCATCTATTTTAAGATAATCCTTAAAATAGACAACTAATCATTTTGGTTAAAGAAGAAATCAGTCAAATCACCTTTAGAAAGGTATCAAATAGACAAAACCATGAGGAATATGTGACTGAACATTTGAGTATGAAGTTTACTGTTTCATTAATATGAAGTAGCCCCAAAGCAAAGATTCTTTGCCTTAGATCTGGGAAATTAAAAAAGAAAAGATAAATGTGGTTTCCTTGTAATACTATATATGCTGTTTCATGGATTAAAACCACCAGTCTGAGAAGGCTTCATCAAGACTCCACCAAGGGGTCCAGGACACCCAAGAGGCTAAGAATTTTCTGCTCTAAAGCTAAATAGAGGAATAACCCAATAGCAGCAGCAGCAGGATTTGTACAGCACTTCTATGTTGGCAAATCTTTTTTTTTCAATATTTGCAATTAATTTATTAAAAGAGATGATTGGTTAGGCATCTGCAATGGTGACTTCTACTTCTCCACCTGGTTCAATGCTGATAGAAGGATCTGTTTAACACTATCAGAAGGACTGTGCACATCAATAAGGCGTTTGTGGATTTTCATCTGGAACTGATCCCAAGTCTTTGAACCTTCACCTCAAGGAGTTTTTCTAGTGGTGATTCGAAGTGTCTTGGTGGGCATTCGAACAAGTCCCTTCACTTTCAAGTTCTTCTCTTTGGCTCCTCTGATTAGGTCGGCACACACTTTCTTGAGTGATTTCACGTTGGGGCTGGTCAGGGTGATCCGGATCTGGTGAATGGCCACTTTGGGCCCCACAAGGGTCTTGCCGGTGTCCTTGAATGCCATGGCGGTGGAGTGGCTTCCTGACCGACATATTCCTCGGTGAGAGCAAACAGCAGTGAGTCAGGAGGAGGAGAAGCAGAGACTGCCGACTACAAGTGGCTGCAGCGGCGATACCTTCACCAAAGAGCGTTGGCAAAGCTTTTAATGTATGTTGATTCACCTGATCCTCAGAATAATCCTGTGAGATAGATGCTACTGTGTCCCCATGTTATAGACAAACTTAAGGCTGAGTTTATATCAAGACGGTAGAATGGGATGGTCAGGAAAAGTCTCATTTAGGAAGTCGCACCTGTGGAATGCTCTGAATGCAGAGAGGGATCCTTTGGAGCACAAGGGAGGAAGGAATATCTCACAGACAGAGGGCAAAGGTCTAGGGCTGGTAAAGGGAATAGCTGGCATGCTGCCATATTGACTGGAAAGGAAGTGCATGAAGGAAAGGCATATGAAGTAAAACTAGGAAAGTAGATAGGAAATAAATTCAGAAGGGCTTTAAATGTGGGACCAAAGAGTTTCCCTTTTTTCCTAGATACCCTAAGGAGTCTTCAAAGGTTTTTAAGTAGGGGAGAGATATGGCCAAATCTGTGCTTTGGGAATATCCATTTGCAGCCCTGTTGAGGATGGATTGGAGAGGGGAGAGACTACATGGGGGAGAGTGATTAGAAGACATTGCAATAGTCAAGGTGAGAGGTGATAAAGGTCCACAGTAGGAAACAGATTGGGTGAGTGAAGCCAAGAGACTGAATACAAGGAATGTTGGGCTATTGGAGTCAACCATACTTGGCAACTGATTGGCTATGGGGGTTGGGGGAGAGGGGAGAGTCTAAGATTATTCCAAGGAATCGATTATGTTTTAGGGATATTTGTGAATAAAGTAAAGATAAACTTATCAATTTGTTATATTTCCTAGATGCCTCAGTGGTGCTAACAGAATGGGAAATATTTTCTAGTTTGGTTGATTCCTAATACTTTCAGTGACTCATGATAAATTTTAAAAAAGGTTAAACAACTATTAAAAAAAGAACCTATAGCTGTGATTTTATTTACATAGTAATTTCCAGCAATGAAAACTCCCTCTACCAATGCAAAACTTCCTCTGTACTCTGCATTTTTTTGTTGTTGTTGTTGCTTTTTTGGAGGTCAATTGGGGTTAAGTAACTTGCTCAAGGTCACATGGCTAAGTTTTTGTTTGTGTGTGCCTTAAGTGCCTGAGGCCTGATCCGAACTCAGGTCCTTCTGACTCCAGGGCCAATGCTCTACTCACCACGCCACCTAGCTGCCCCTGTACTCTGCAATTTAAAGACTCAGGGAGATGTCTGAGGCACTGAGAAGTTCAATGACATGCCCAGAGTGACATATTCAGTGTGTCAGACTCTGAGGTCTGCATGTTGGTTTAATATCATTAAATGATAGTCTCATATACATATGCTGCATTTTACAGTGGGCAAGGGGCTTTCATATATATATATATATATATATATATTATTTTGGAGGAGAATTTAAGTGGCAGGAACTCAGAGATAGTTAATGGAAGCATTGGGATGAAAATCCAGGTTTCTTTGTCACCAGGTCCACTGCCGTTTCCACTGTACTACCCGGTCTCAGAGTGGTACATATCTTCCATTTCTGGTTCTGTCATCATATACTAATATTACATGTTTTGTAATAATTTCTACACATACTTTATTTGATTTTCTTTACAAATGATTGCATTCTTTCTAAATTTAAAAACCATTGATGTGGAATTCAGTCCCTATTTGGTATGAAAGTTGGGATATATACACATTTTCTTAAAGAAAAAAGAATTTACCACGGGGTACTAGCTTTCTTTGTAAATTAGACACAAAATAATAAAGCTTTATTGTCAGAATGGTTTTTATGCCAATGTAACAAAGTCCTTAATTCAACAATGTCTTTATCCTTGAAACTGACCTTCTTCTAGTCATGGATTGTTGGCATTTAATATTCAAGCTTCTTAATTCTCTTTTGAAAGCCTGTCACAAGAGAAGCATGCTGGAGAATGCATAATGATTTATTTGCTCTCAGCACTCCTTCCTATCTGGGAGCTAAAGAAAATGCAAAGGAGCCAAGATCATCTTTGTATTAATGGAAAAGATTGCTCATGAAATGATCTAAACAACAAATGGATGAAACTCTTCCCCTAAAAAACTCATGACCACCATTACCAAAAGCCAGTCTGCGGAAACTGAAGCATTATCGATGTCCAAAGGGTTTGGGACATTGGGATTTAAAGGGCTGTCTTAGAGAATGCTTTGGTGCCTTCTATTGGCTCTAGGTGGATCTGTGGCCCAAGGACTTGGAATGCCAAAGTCATAGAACTCATTTGGCATCATGAACTCTAGGGATTTTCTTTCAGGAATTCATCATTCAGAAGTCTGGTGTTCTGCTCTGAAATAGAACAAGAAAAGCCACTGCCTAGCATATCATCCCCTCCCACCCCTGTTGCTGTCATTTTTCAGTTGTGTCTGACTCTTTGTGACACCATTTGGCCTTTTCTTGGCAGAGATACTGGAGTGGTTTGTCATATCCTTCTCTGACTCATTTTACAAGTGAGGAAACTGAGGCAAACACAGTTAAATGACTTGTTTAGGGTCACATAGCTAGTAAATGTCTGAGGTCAGATTTAAACTCATGAAGATGAGTCTTCCTGACCCCAGGCTAGGCACTCTCTCTACTGTCCACCTAGCTGCCCAAACAGAATTTAATTAGTAATAATTAGCTCTAAGTTATAAGGGCCACAGAGATAATTTAATTTTCCTGTTTCATTTTGCAGATGGGGAAACTGAGAACTGCAGGATGGAGGTATCTGAACACTGAAACTGTTGTGTAAGCTTTAGCAATCAATAAGCACTATTATGTGTCAGACACTGTGGTCAACATTGGATTGAGTCAGGATTCAAATACACAACTAGGAGCTTGGCAAATGAAAAGAGAGTCTAGGTCAAGAAGATCAGTGTCTGAGCTCCATTCCCCCAGACCCTCCCTCTCCCCTCCCTATTCAGTCTGTCCTTTGATAAAGTGACAGCAGGCAAAATCCATTCTGTGTCTGAGCAGCATCTACAAGTTGAGTGGGGATTTCAGATGCTGCAATGGCCCTGTCCTGGTCTGCAGTCCCTTTGCCTTGGGGTCATGTCAGCAGAATGGAAAGACAGGCTCCACTTGGTGGGGTGGGTCTATTCAAAAGGAGGTATGTCCTTGACCCTAATGGATTGTTGGGATCAGAGGAGAGTCTGACAGATCTAAAGGAGAGAAGGCCCAGACTGGCCTAAGTAGACAGAGAAAGCTCCCTATTTCTTCCCTACATGGGTTATGTGGCAAAAAATACAGATAAGGGTTTAAATAGCTGCATACTTCTTTTGTTCCTAGGTAAGGCATAAGGAAGGGAGAAGGTGATAGTGAATAAAAAGTTTGATTTTTATCTTTGGTAAAAGCAACAGTGAGACCTTGATGGGCTCCATAAGTAGTCACTTGTTCATTAATATCATATTGAAATGGAGCAGGTTGGTAGCATGTATTTGTATACCAGGAGTTCAGGTGAGTAAGGCTGATAAAGGGTCATATAGGGTCAGAGGTCTGGAGCTAGAAGGGATCTTAGGATTCATAGAGGCCAATAGCTCCATTTTAAAGAAAAGGAAACTGGGGCCCAATTGACCAGTTAATAAACAAGTATTTATTTAACATTTTATTAGGTGCAGCATACACAAATACAAGGAAGGAAAAAAATCGATTCATGATTCATTGACACATATATATGTGGTTGTATGTATATATATATATGCATATGTTTGTATATATCTATGTATATATAGTCCAGGTGATTATATATACACACAACATATATACCTTTACATACATATAAGTATGTGTGTGTATGTGTGTATGTGTATATTGTAATATCACTTGAGTTGAGTCTGGAAGGAGGAGAATTCTAAGGATGGAGGTAAAGAAGGAGGGCATTCCAAGTATCGAGGAAAGATAGACTTAAGGGAAAGATAGATTTAAGGTAAAGTGATTGACACAGACAGACAGATAGACAGAGGGGGAGAGAAAGAGAGAGAGAGAGAGAGAGAGAGAGAGAGAGAGAGAGAGAGAGAGAGAGACAGAGAGACAGAGAGACAGAGAGTCAGAGAGACAGAGAGACAGAGAGACAGAGACAGAGAGAGACAGAGAGAGACAGAGAGACAGAGACAGAGACAGACAGAGACAGAGACAGAAACAAGAGACAGAGTTAGAGAAATACAGAGAAGAGACACAGAGAAAGACAGAGATAGAGACAGAGAGAAAAGGAGACAAGAGAGAGATGCTTGTTTTATTATATCCATTTACCAGAGACACATTAATGGCACCCAAGAATATGGAATTCCATTTTCTGTACTCCTTCTGCAATGAAGGAAATTAGGAACTTAATTTTAAGAAAATAAAAAGTTCGGATGTTGCAGACCATCACTGTAGTTTTGCTTTTCATGAACAAAAGTAATTTTGCCTGATATGTGCTTTCTTACTTTTGGCAGATGTTGAGCAGATGTTTTTTCCCATAGACACATTGGGATTTTCAGGAAAACACCCTTCTAATGACTTAGAAGTGGCAAAAAGCTGTGTTGCATAACTTAGTGATGGGGTAAAACCCAAAACTTCTCAGTTAAAAAAATCACCTTAAAACAACACTAATTTTTTTTCTTGATTCTCCCAACAATTTCAGCATGGAAGCAAAAATGTTATGCTTCACGGCTGATGCCTGTATCCAGATGCTGCAGGCTCATCTAGAGATTGGTGATTTCTCCAAGAACACCTGTGCTGTAAGGGCTCAAAATAGGTGACTGAAGACTTTGATACATTCCTCAGGCTTGTTTTTCTAGCTTTAAGAGCCACTGTGAAGCATTTCCAGGAGGATTATCCATAAAGAGGGGTCTCTTTTAGCCATTTAAGTTTTCTTAAAAACATCCAGAATATTCCTTTTTTCATGTAAGTGGAATGTGTGCGTGTGTGTGTGTGTGAGTATATACACATATAAACTATTTCATACATACTTCTATTAATTCTTTCTCTGGATGGAGATAGCATTTTTCTTCATATGTCCATGATGATGAATCAAGGATGATGCCTAGGTTGTGAACCAGAGTGACTTGGTAGATTCTGGGGTCCCTATAGTATTAGGGAAAATAGGAAGAGGGGGAAAGATAATGATTTCAGATTTTGACATGATGAGTTTAAAATGTCTTTAGGATATACAGTTTGAAATATCCAATAGGCAGTTGGAGATATGAGACTGGAGGTCGGCAGAAAGGTTAGGGATGGGTAAGGAGATCTGAGAATCATTCTTCGAATGGCCATGCTCAAGTTTGTTGGAAACATTGTGAGTAATGTAACGGGTCTATTAATTGACTGGTGGCAGGGGGAATTTCTTCACTGGGGAAAGTGACCACTATTGTAAGTATGGGTCAAAGCTCAGCCCTGGTGTGTCTGAAGACATGGATCACAAGTTATACACACAGTGCAGAATCAAAGTTAATGTGGAATGTGTATTTGATTGTCTCAAATTTACTTCACATTCCAGTGCTGATGACTTAAACTCTTGGCTAATTGAAATAGTATTTACAAATTATAAGTTATTGATTGCTTAAGTCATGTAAATCAATGAAGTTTGTACTTTTTTAGTGTTTGTGTATGAAAAATAAATACTTGTCCCATACTTGATTCATATCATACTATGAGTGCTTCTTGACTCTTCTTTCTGGGGAAACCCAACACATGATCCAAAACTTATACTTTTTTCCCCAGTCCTCCAAGGTGGGTATTTAACAAAAGGATGTGGGAAAAGGGAACCTAATGCATTAGGACCAGAACTGAACCTGGCCCAGACTTATATACCTTCATCTAGAGCCAAGGGGCCCCTTAGTGAAAAGAGAGAGGAATATTATTCTGGGTCCTCAGACCCAGCAGCAATTCTAACTATTAGATAAGATCTTGCAAAATAAAGAAAATTGGGAGGGAAAAATACTTGAGCCAGAGAAACAGTATTACTTCTGTCTCTGTGGTATTTAGTGAGCAGTAGAAAACTTTGAAACTGGGCAAAACCTAGATTTGCTTAAGTAATACCTTCTTGATCATTAGGGATTCACTCTTTTAATTTCTGAATTATTCAGGTCTTCATTCTTCCTTTTCCTTTCTCTGCCCCCTTTTTGTTATTGTCTTGTGTACTTGAGTATTTCTTTTCCTTGAGCTTCAGGAAAGTACAGGAATTCTAACAAAAGGTGGCAATTTATTGGCCTTCATAACTCTGAGTACCAGGGGGATTGGGAGAGGAGGAGGTTGAACCACTTGTTTATGAATTCAAACCTATGGTTTCTTTAATCTGAGCCCTCCCTCCACTGAGCAGATGACAACACCCCAAACCTACCTTAGTTACTTTGTCTAAAATGTTAATTAAATTTTTATTTGACAAGGATTTATAAATGCCTGCTGTGACTTAGGTACTGTGCTTGATGCTAAGGGTACAAAAAGAAAAAAATGCTTCAAGGAGATTTTCTTGTGGGAAGAGAAAAGAGGTACATAAACGAGATTATACAAAGCTTGTGCTTTTTACTCCAAGGTGATTACATGGGTGTGGGTGTGGGTGTAGGTGAAGCCTCAAAATCAAGGGAGGCTTCCTGGAAGAGGTGGTCCTTGAAGGAAAATGAGAGCTTCACAAGGTGAAGGTAAGAAAGGAGGGCATTTCAAGGATAGGGAGCAGACTGTGCACAGGCCCACCAGAGGGTTATGGAGTGTGGGACACAGGGAAAAGGAGGTATTTGGTCTTGTTAGAATATAAAGTGTTTTAGAAAGCAATAGAAGACTAGATTGAAGCCCGATTGAAAAGAGTGTTACATGCCAAGCGGAGCTTTGTTTTGTCCTGTTGATGCTTCTTAAATGATCCCCAGAGTTACATGTTCCAACCTAGTAGCCAACTGTTTCATTAGGAACTTACAGAATCCATTGCCAGGTACATCTTCAAAGCCTCTCTCTACGCACTAGGTCTTGGGTTAAGTCAGCATGATGTCAAGAGCTCAGCTGCAGGATGCCTCCATGAGGGGGTAAGAAAAGAGGATTTCCAAGGTTGAGTGGAGAGTTGGTTAGATCAACTCCTCGAATTCTTTCACCTTCTTTGGATTCAATTTCAGCAAAGATGTTGGATGATCAGGCTCAGTTTTCCTTCTCTCTGATTCCAGCTTCTCATTCAGAGCCCAATCAAGCCAAATTCTCCATCATTCTTCTTGGCCAACCTATTACGGTAGAGATGAAACTGCATTTCTGTAATTAGATTATTGGCTTGGATATTGAATAAAATAATAAATGAAGGACCTTGCAGAAATAACCACTTGAATGGTAGCCTGTAATATACTCAATAAATGTCAGTTTTGATACTTCAGTCTCTTTCAGTGGACCGAATACTACAAGTAGCAACCATACTAGTGGGATTTATAACTGCTAGATGAGTAATTAGAGAACTCTGACTAGAATTACCCCCATGATTCTAATTACAGAAGCAATTCTTCATGTCCAGCTCTATACGGAATGATCTGGTGGTTGAGCCTGAAGGCAGGGAGACCATCTGACTGCTCTCTGATGGTCCCTTCTAGCCCCATAATTCGGAGACAGTTTCATGTAAGAATGACAGGCCCAGCATTTCTAATGAGAAATGTCTCCACATCCCATTATGTGTAATTAGTAGCAGAGCCCCTCAGGACTCAAAGGTGATATAACTACCAGAAGGAGCACTTCATGCTTTATAATCCATAATCTCTGATTGTTTTATTAACCTGAATTATTGTACTCCTCTGAGTGGCTCATTTGGCAGATCAAGAAACCAATGCAACAAGCAGGTTAAATTTCAAGCCCAAGATGTCACAACCAACAATATGATGTAAAATAAAATCTTCACTCAGGAGAGTATTCAGCATCACAGTCACCTCATATCATACCCTTTCATTTTATCTATTTAAAACCAGCAGATTTTTAAATCCTGGCACTCCAGTGTGGTGTGGCTTTTGGGTTCAGAGTTAATACTCCAATTTTAAAAGAATCCATTCCAGCCTGAAACAAATGTCATATGAAACAACCCTTGCTCCAGATAGAATTTTTGACAAAGTAGGAGCATAGAAATGATTGATTTGATGTCTGCTGAATGTCCACTCTTAGAAGCCATCAGGCATAACATAGGCTGGTGATTGAACAGCTTTTCAATTCTCTTGCAAAACCAATACTGAAGAAATAATATGAAATCTCAGAACTTAATAAAATATTTGAAAAATGAGAGAAGTGAGCTGGCATAGTGGATAGGGTACCAGGCCTGGAGTCAGGAAGACACATTTTCCTGAGTTTAAATCCAGCTGCAGACACTTACTAGCCATGTGACCCTGGGCAAGTCACTCAACCCTGTTTGTACAATTTCTTCATTTGTAAAAGGAGCTAGAGAGAACCCACAAAACGACAGAGAGAAGCTAACCTCTTTCTGAAGACAGTCCAGCAGGCTGGCAGGAAGGGGCCAGCATATCACTCTGGGAGCTGAGTCCAGCCCCACTTGAGCCAGAGGTTTTAGCCTCAGGGTGGCCACAACCAGCTGCCTGCTGGAGGGACTTCAGAACCCAAGCAGCTGTGGTGGTTTGCAGAATTATCAACTCATACATGCTAAGGACAAAGTGAGAGGTCAGTGCACTGTGGACATTGGGACCTGGGAATTCTGAAGTGTGGTCAGCCTTTGCTCTTGGGGTGAGAAGTGGCTGAGGCACTGCGGCCGTGCAGCTGCCACCATGTGGCTGCATCAGAGTTCCTGGCCTGCAGATTGCAGGGGGACCAAGCACCCAGTCTGAGGGGGTAATTGCTCTTGCTTTAGATCTGGATTTCAGTCTAGTGTAGAGGACCTGGTGTGCATGGACAGTTTGCCAGAGCATGGGAAGGCTTCAGAGAAGGCACCCAATTAATAACTCCAGTATCTGAGAAAACCCCAGCAATTTGGGACAAAGCTCCCCACTCTGGTAGCAGAGTTCTACTGTGGCAAAAAGCTCAGAAGTCAAGTAATTGAGTGGCAACATGAGCAAATGAGGGAAACAAGGCAAGCACAGTAATCCAACTTTGGACTCCCTTTGGAGGGATAAAAATGATCAAAGCATGGAACAAGAGGAAGACAGCAAAGTCAAAAAGAATAAGGTGCTTACAAGCCATAGAGGAGCTAAAGAAGGATTTTGAAAACCAAATAAGAGAAGTGGAGGAAAAATTGGGAAGAGAAATGAGAATGATGCAAGAAAATCATGAAAAATGAGTCAACAACCTGACTGAAGAAAATAACACCTTAAAAAACAGACTAACTCAAATGGCAAAAGGGGCTCAAAAAGCCAATGAGTAAAAGAATGCTTTAACAAGCCAAATTTGCTAGATGGAAAAAGAATCTCAAAAGCTCACTGAAGAGAATCATTCCCTCAGAATTAGATTGGAGCAAATGGAAGCTAGTGACTTTATGAGAAATCAAGATACTCTTAAACAGATCCAAACAAATGAAAAATAGAAGGCAATGTGAAATATCTCATGGGAAAAAACACTGACCTGGAAAATAGATTCAGGAGAGATAATTTAAAATTTTTTGGACTACCCGAAAACCATGATCAAAAAAGGAGCCTAGAAATGATCCTTCAAGAAATTCTCAAAAAAATTGCCCTGATGTTTTAGAACAAGAGGACAAAATGGAGACTGAAAAAATTCACCAATCACCTCTTGAAAAAGATCCCAAAAAGAAAACTCCTAGGACTATTATAGCCAGGTTCTGGAGTTCCCAGATCAAGGAGAAAATATTACAAACAGCCAGGAAGAAACAATTTGAATATTGTGGAAACACAATCAGGATAACACAGTATCTGGCAGTTTCTACACTGAGGGATCAAAGGGCTAGTACATGATATTCTGGAGTTCAAAGGAGCTGGGATTAAAACCAAGAATCACCTACCCAGCAAAACTGAGTAAAATGTTTCAGGGGAAAATATGGTAATTCAGTGAAATAGAGGACTTTCAAGATTTCTTGAGGAAAAAAAAAGAATTGAATAGAAAATTTGACATTCAGATCCAAGAAGCAAGAGAACCATGAGAAGGTAAACAGGGAAAAGAAATCATGAGGAACTTGTCAAAGTTGAGCTATTTACATTCATACATGGAAAAATGATAATTGTAACTTATGAAACTTTTCTCAGTATGTAGATAGGTGAAGAGAATATAAATCTATATATGTATACATATACATGTCTATATAGGAAGGTATATGGGCATATGAATAAATATGTAAGTGTGTTTATATATGTGTACAGGTATACATAGTCAGAGAGCACAGGCTCAAGTAAATAGGAAGGGTTGATACTTAAGAAATGTAGAGGTGAGAGAGGAATATAATGAGATTGGGAGAGACAGAATAGGGTAAATTATCTCATATAGAAGAGGCAAGGGAAAACTGTTACAATGAAGGGGAAGAACAGGAAGGCAAAAAGGAATGGATCAACCTTACTCTCATTGAATTTTGATTAGGGACGGAATGACATACATACTAAATAGGGTATCTCACCTTACAGGAGAGTAGGGGAGAAGGGGATGAGAGAGGGGATGATGGAGGGGAGGGCAGGCTGGGGGGGGGAGGGAAGTTAGAAGCACACACTTTTGAAAAGGGACAGGGTCAAAGTAGAATATAGAAGAAGTGGGGGGTGGGATAGGATGGAAGGAAATATAGTCAATCTTTGACAATATATCCACTATAGAAATGTTTTGTGTAGCTACACATGTATAACCTATATTAAATTGCTTATCTTTCCAGTAAGGGTTGGTGAACAAGGGAGGAAGGGAGAGAATCTGGAATTCAAAGTTCAAATGTTAAAAAATCAAATGTTAAAAAAAATATATTATTATATTTTTTACATGCAACTGGGAAATAAGAAATATGGGCACTGGGGTATTGAGATCTGTCTTGCCCTACTGGAAAGTTGGAGGGGGCATGGGGGAGGATAAAGGAGAGAGCAGATTGGTGGGAGGGGTATACAGTGGGATCACTGTTTTGGGGTGGTGGGTAGGGGAAAGACAGGGAGAAAATTTGTAACTCAAAATCTTGTGGAAATGAATGATGTAAACAAAAAATAAACATAAAATTTGATTAAAAAAATAAAAGGAGCTGAAGAAGGAAATAGCAAACCACTTCAGTATCACCACCATGAAAACATCCAATTGGGTCAAAAGAGGCAGACATGACTGAAATAACTAAATTACCAAAACATTTGAAAAATAAAAGTCTTGGTGAGCAGCTATGGTGAAGTAGGAAGAACATGGCATTGTAGTTCTAGGATTTGGGTTCTAATTCAGACTCTAACACTTACTCCTGTGTGACCTTAGACAACTCATTTAATGTTCCTGCATCTCAGTTTCCTCATATATAAAATGAGTCAGACAAGATGGCCTCTGAAGTTATGAAGTTACTTTCAGTCTTAAATCTATAATCAGACTACTTTATAGAGTCTGTATTGAAGGTTCAGCTTCCTCTATTGTCCCTTCCTTTACCAAAGACATAAATTTTAATATCATTTGCACATTCTTCTTTGGTTCATTGTTATCAATTTGATTAAATTCAGTAAATATTTATTAACCATAGACTAGCCACAAGACTAGAGGCATGGGGGGGGGGGGGTGTTAATGGTTTAAGGCACAACTCTGAGGTTAGCAAGTACTGGATTCAAGTTCTGTCTTATTTAATCAATTAAGTAATTTAATAGTTTAGATTGTTACAATAGATTTTAGTTTATCTCTTTTGTTATTATGGCCCCAAATTCCCCTTCTATCTCTCCCCTTGTTCGGGAACCATCACAGACAATAAATTTTTAAGAGACTAAGCAAAGAAAAAGAGGAAGAATAAAATAAGCAAAACTGATCAATATGTCAAAAAACATCTGACATTAAATGAGGGGGCTCTAGTTCACAAAGAACTCAAGGTGAGGTATCTGCTCATAATTATTCTTTGGTTGCCCCATTTCCTAATTTAAAAGTTACAGAAGAGTTGTTGATCTGTATTAACAGATCCTGCCAGTAGAGGAATTTTCCATACTAGAATCCTCTCCATTGGTGAATGACAGCTCTGGACTCCCTCCTTGCCTTCCTTTTCCCCCTACCCACCAAAACCAACACACTGACAAAAAAATGAAAACCCAAATTTGTGCCTTTGTGCTGACTGCTGGGGTTACAAAGAAGAGAGACTATACATTCCATAGTGTGAAAGTGCTCACTGGCCTGTGGGGGACAATATAAGTACACATATATAAGCATGATTCCATGCAAAAAGCAATACCAGGGAGGGATCCAGAGATAGGCATGCTTTAGCTGAGGGAGTCAGAGAAAGCTTTGGGGAGGAGGAAAGAGAAAAATCTCAGGAGGTAGAAATGGGGTTGTGTGTGTTCCAGATGTGGGTAGTGGCCTGCAAGAAGGCAAGGGAGCAGCAGAAGGTAGAATGGCGGAAGAGCCCACAGCTTAGTTTGCAGAGAGAGCAGAGTCATTTAGCATGAAATAAGGTTGAAACGTTAGACTGGAGCCAGATTAAGAGGGCCTTGAATGCCCTACTAAAGGACTTTATATTTTACCCTATTTATTCTCCAAGCCTGTAAACTGTTTGAGGGCATGAAGCTTTTTAATCAGCATGACTGATATTCTCCAACATGCCTAATATTGTATACTATATACATCATACACTCAATAAAGAGCCCTTAAATTCACTCCTGAATGAAGGAGTGTCCAGATCTAGGAAGCTAGGATTGTGTGCCCAGAACCATGGAATCCTGAGCTCAGGGTCTGCTTCAGTTGCTTGCTGCTTATGTGACCTGGGCCAAATCACTTAACTCTTTTGGGTCTCAGTTTCCTCACTTGTAAAATGATGGGTTTGGACTAGATGCCCTCTGGGGTCCCTTCCAGATTTACATTAGGAACCCATGGTCCCAGAATTATATTATTATAGTGGAAGACAGGATTGCTGCTTTCAAGGAACTTAAGTCAGCTGAGAAAAAAAAAGTCCTAATGTCAACGTGAAACAAGTAGAGACTAATTAGCTACATTATGCAATTAAATGGGGAGGGGAAGGAATAAGAACAAGAACTTATAAAATGCCTACTATGAGTCAGGCACTGTACTAAGTGCTTTACAAATATTTCATTTGATCTTCACAATAACCCTATGAGGTAGGTGGAGCTATTATCTCTATTTTAAAGTTGAGGAAACTGAGGCAAAGATTAAGTCACTTGCCCAAGATCACACAGCAAATACATATATGAGGCTGGATTTAAACGCAGGCCTTTCTGTCACCAGGCTCAGTGCTCTGTGCATTGTGGAACACCCTAGCTGCCCAGTTATAATTGGTATGATCAGGAAAATTCTTACCCCAGGACTCTTGAGATGAAAATTTGAAAATCACACTGAGTTTTCTTCCTGCCTCTTCTGTCACTCATTTCAGCAGCTTTCTACTTAAGAATTCATACAATTCCATAATAATTTGGAGTGTATTTCCCAGAAGCTTTAAAAATTACACAGTAAACATTACTTGAAAATCATTGAAATATTCATCATTCTTTAAACCCCTGAATTCCTAGAAGCTGAGGATCAGTTCATGGATTAGGAAAGCCTTTCTTTATACTCTTGTCCATCCCAATGATTTCCCTGTTTTTTTTTTCACTATTTCTCAATTTGCATATTTTTTTTCTATCAAAGGTGATTTAATTCAATTTGATATGATAAATAATTAAGTACCTATTATGTTCTAGATATTGTTCTAGATGTAGGGGCATTAAAAATAGAACCCTTGCCTTCAAGAAGCTTACATTTTGGTAGGGAAAAATCACCATTCCCAGATGAGTAAATACAATACAAATTGTATTACATATGCAAAGTTTAAAAAAGAAATAAAAATTAAAAGGTGCAAATAAAAATGTATAAAGAAGAATGATATAAAAAGCCAAAGTGATGTGGATATATGGTCCAGGGTACTAAAAAATGAGAAGATTAGAACAGGGGGCAGTTAGTGGTACAGTGGATAGAACAGTGGGCCTAGAGTCAGGCAGACCTGAACTCAAATTTTGTCTCAGACACTTACTAGATGTGTGACCCTGGGCAAGATCCTTAAACCTGTTTTCCTCAGTTCCTTCATCTGTCAAATGAGTTGGAGAAGAAAATGGCAAACTGCTCCAGCATCTTGGCCAAGAAAACCCCAAATGGAAGAGGGAAGACTCAGGCATGACTGAAATGTCCAAGCAACAAGAACAATAGAAGAGATGGCAATGGGTTGGGCATGTATTCTCAGTTTGCAAGAAAGGCCTAGAGATGGAAGACGATTTGTCACATTTAAGGAATAGTAAATAGGCTCATTTGGACAGGTCATGACCTTTTCCATTTCTATTTTGTTTCCTTAACATTCTGATTCTTCCAAAACAATGGTGTTCCCCAGCATAAAGGTAGCCTCACTAGGCAAAGGAGATGGCTATTTTCTGGCAATGAATAGGTACTGAAAGTTGGGCATTTTCCAAATTGTGATCCAGCCCAGTCTTTCAGCCAGTTCTGACCCCACTTTCTGTCACTGTCTATCTGCACTGCTTTCCCAAGATAAACGTGGGGATGGATTAATTTGAAAATCTTTACAGTGACAATTGTATATGAATTTCTTGAGAGAAGCAAGAATATTGTTATGATTTCATTTCATAACAGCAACATCATGCTTGATACTAGACTGACCCAAAACATTTGGCCTTGAAATGAGGAGACTAGACTCAACTGGATTCCTTATTTTGCTAATTCCTTCATACTTGAGTTCTGGATTTGATACTAAACTGATGTTTCATTTCTCCTTTTGTTGCATTTTTAATTATCTGCTTTTAAAGAAAGGTTCTGACAGGGGCAGAGCCAAGATGGCAGAGTAGAAACAGCACTTTCAAGGTGCTCTCCCCCACACCATTTCAAAACCATGTAAAAGGGGAACTCTGAACAACCTCTGGAGCACCCACAGAATGACAGAGAAGCTAACCTCCTGCTGAGGACAGCCCGGCAGCCCGGCAGGGAGCTACCAGTGCAGTGCGCTGGGAACTGACAGCCCAGGCCCCACAGTGTCGGGTAGGGGAAAAATGGGGGAAAAATGTAACTCGAAAAAAAAAAAAAAGAAAGGATACATCGCCAAATAAAAGCAAAAAATCTGGAGAGCTAAAAGGAATGCTTAGACAATTAGAGATATGGTAGCAGCTGTTGGTGTAGGGAAGGTAAGTATTTCAAAGATTATTCAAACCTATAATGAAACAGGATCAGTATCACTGAAGTTCATGGAAAGTGCTGACAGACTTTTGCTGGGAAAAAGACCAGCTATTCCTCAGAAAATAAACCAGGAACTTTGGAAAGTTCCAGTAGCTCTAAGGATTTTTACTGATTCTTCTAGAGTTGGGGTTCTTTTTGTGTCATAGGTCCCTTGAGCAATCTGGTGAAAACTACAGACCCCTTGTTAGAATAATGATTTTAATTAATTGATGATGATAAATTTCAGTTAGAAATTAGCAAATAAAAGGTGAATTTTTTTTCCCCATCCAAGTCTACAGCCCAGCCCCCCCTGAAATCCCAGGTTAAGAACTCCTGTTTCAGAGTGTGGAAGAGGCTGAAATTTGGAATAATAGAGAGAAGACCAGTAAAAGGACAGTTGCTAACTGTTGTAAGGGGGAAATATGCTTGTTATAGGTAATACAATAGAAAGACTAGAGTTACAGAGATTGAAAAATAAACTCAATGCAATTACTGTAAATGAAACTAATTTCCTTTTATTCAAGGATTTATGAAAATAATTGTCAGAAGAACTCCATTTGAACCCAGAAGGAATAAACATCTTTATCTGTCAATCAACTTTTTTTAGGTGCTTATGATATGCCAAGCATTATGTTATCAGTCTTTAAAGTATCCCATCATTAAATATTTACTGGAGTTTTTATTTCCTGTGATTCTGAAAGTCTTGTCTGCACTGAAGAAATGAACTTGGACAAATAAGAAGCAGAATTACCAAAATTGCCAAATGAAGATTGAATGTTTCAACACAATTTGATAAAACTTAAGAAATTTATCTGTGGGAGTGAAGGTGGTGGAGAAAGTCCAGGAAGTTGCTTGAACTCTCCCCTGTTTCCCTTGGCAACAATGTTAAATCAAGTCATTAAACAGATTTTATACCAATATAACCTACAAAAAGATGAAGTGAAACAATTTTCCAGCTAAAGGTGACTTAGAAGGACTTCAGGAATGGTCTGTCTCATTTGTGTTAAAAAGGAGTGCAGCCTAGTGCAGATGATGTCCAGGCAAGACAAGGAGATCCTCTTAGAGACAGCACAGATGAGCAACCAACGCCCCCAGTCCTAGTTCAGAAGGCAAACCACTAGCTCCAGAACCCTTAGCACAACAGGTGAGACTAGTCTGGGCCACCTCAGCACAATGGGCAAACCACTAGCACATAAGGACCTGGAGCAGAAAGCCAGGAGTCAGGGCCCTGGCCCCCAGCACAAGAAACTTGAGACAGTGCTCTCTATACCCCAGGAGGAGAACTCAACCCTTAAAAGCCATGAAATAGAGTAAAAATGAGTATGTGCATGCACACACACACACACACACACACACACACACACACACACACACACCACAGAAAAGAGCTCTGACCATAGAAAGCTACTATGGTGACAGGGAAGATCAAAACACAAACTCAGAAGAGCACAACAATGTTAAAATCCCTGCATGTGAAGCCTTAAAGGGGGATATGAATTGATCTCAAGCCTGAAAATCCATGGAAGAGCTCAGAAACCATTTTTAAAAATCAAAGAAGAAAAATTGGTTAAAGAAATGAGAGTTATACAAGAGAGACAATTTGGAAAAAGAATGACAAAAATTGACTGAGGAAAATAATTCCTTAAGAAGTAGAATTAACCAAATGGAAAAGGAGGTAAGGGAAATTAACTGAAGAAAACAATCCTTTAAAAATTAGAATAGGTCAAGTGGAAGCTCATGACTCTATGAGACATCAAGAATCAGTGAAACATAAGCAAAAGAATGAAAAAAAGAGGAAAATGTAAAATACCTCATTGGAAAAACAACTGGCCTGGAAAATAGATCCAGGAGAGAGGATTTAAGAATTATTGGGCTACCTGAAAACTGTGATAAAAAAGACAACATTTTCCAAGAAATTGTCAAGGAAAACTGTCCTGATATCTTAGAACCAGAGGGTAAAATAGTCATTGAAAAGAATCTATGGATCACTTCTGAAAGTGATACAAAATTCCAAGGAATATGGTAGCCAAATTCCAGAAACTATCAGGTCAAGGAGAAAATACTACAAGCAGTCAGAAAGAAACAACTCAAATACTAGGGAGCCATAGTTAGGATTACACAGGACTTAGCAGCTTCACAATAAAGAATCAGATGGTTTGGGATATGACATTCCAGAGGAGAAAGGAGTACAACCAAGAATCAACCCTAGCAAAACTGATGATAATCTTTCAGGGGAAAAGATGGAAATTTAATGAAATAAGGGACTTTCAAACTTTCCTGATGAAAAGATCAGAGCTGAACAGGAATTTGATCTTCAAATACAGGACTCAAGAAAAACATATAAATGTAAACAAGAAAGAAAAACCATGTTATTTAATAAAGTTAAACGGTTTACATCTCCACATGTGGAGATGATACTTTTAACTCTTGAGCACTGTATATCTATTAGGGCAGCTAGGAAGAGTACACATAGACATCTAGAGGGTATGAGTATGAATTGACTTTGATGTGATGATAGAAAGAATGAGTGAAAAAAAGATTGTACAGAAGAGGAAAGGAGGAAGCAGAATGGGCTAAATTACGTCACATGAAGAGGTGTAAAAGACCTATTTTAGTAGAGGGAAAGAAGGGAGGTGATGAATGTTGTTGGAATTTAATCTCATCAGATTTGACCCAAAGAGGGATTAATATACACACTCAGTTGAGTATAGAAATTTTTCTTGCCCTATAGGAAAGTAGGAGGGAAAAGGTAAAAGGCTGGAGCAGAGTATATTATGTTTCACCTGAAGTAAAAAAAAAAAAGAAACAGTGGTAGCAATCCTGATCTCAGATGAAGCAAAACTAAAAATAGATCTAATTAAGAGAGATAAGGAAGGAAACCACATCTTGCTAAAAGGCACACTAGACAATGAAGTCATATCAATACTAAACATATATGCCTCAAGTGGTTTAGCATGCATATTCTTAGAAGTTAAGTGAATTACAAGACAAAATAGACAGCAAAACTATACTAGTGGGGGACAACAACCTTTCCTTTTCAGAAATAGATAAATCTACCCACAAAATAAGTAAGAAGGAAGTTAAGGAGGTGAATAAAATTTTAGTAAAGTTAGATATGATAGACCTCTGGGGAAAATAATATGCCTTTTTCTTCCTCAGCAGTACATGGAAATTATACAAAAGTTGTCCATGCATAAGGACATAAAAACCTCACAATCACATACAGAAAAGCAGAAATATTAAATGCATCCCTTTCAGATCACAATGCAATAAAAATCATGGAAAGATAGACTAAAAACTAATTGGAAACCAAATCATCTAATCCTAAAGAATGAGTGTGTCAAAAACAACAACAAAAAACAGAAAATTGATAATTTCCTCAAAGAGAATGACAATAAGGAAGCCACATACCAAAATTTATGGGATGCAGCCAAAGCAGTACTTAGGGGATTTTTAAAAATCTCCAAATGCTTACATGAATAAAATAAAGAACAGATCAATGAATTGAGCATGTAACTAAAAAAGCTAGAAAAGGAACAATTTAAATACTCCCAATTAAATACTAAATTAGAAATTCTGAAAGTCAAAGATGGATAAAATTGAAGAAAACTATAGAACTAATAAATAAAATGAAAAACTAGTTTTATGGAAAAACCCCAATAAAATCTATAGACTTTGTTCAATTTGATTTTTAAAAGAAGAAACAAGAAAACCAAATTACCAGTATCAAAAATGAAAAGGGTGAATTCACCACCAATGAAGAGGATATTAAAGCAATAATTAGGAGCTATTTTGGTCAATTGTATGCCAATATATCTGACAATCTAAATGAAAAATATATTACCCAGATTAACAGAAGAGGGAAAAAAAAAGCTTAATCTCATTTTAGAAAAAAAGAAATTGAATAAGCCATCAGTGAACTACCTAACAAAAAATCTCTAGGACCAAATAGATTTACAAGTGAATTCTACCAAACATTTAAATAGCAATTAATTCCAATACTATATAAACTATTTGGAAAAATAGACAAAAAAGGAATCCTACCAAATTTCTTTTGTTACATAAATATGGTGCTGATACCTAAATCATGGAGATCTAAAACAGAGAAAGAAAATAATAGACTGATTTCCCCAATGAATATTGATGAAAAATTTAAAAATACAACATTAGCAAAGAGATTATAGCAATTTGTCATGAGACTAATACACTTTTACCTGGTGGGATTTATACTAGGAATGCAAGGCATGTTCAATATTAGGAAAATTATCATCTTAATTGACCATATCAATAACAAAACTAACAGAAATCATAGGATTATCTCAATGGATGCAAAAAAAAAAAATAACCGCACCAAAATTTGACAAAATGCAGCCATCATTCCTTTTAAAAACCCTAGAGAACATATAAATAAATGGAGTTTTCCTTAAAATTCTAAGCTGTATCTATCTAACACCATCAGCAAGCATTATGTGTAATGGGGATAAGCTGGGAGCTTTCCCAATAAGATCAGGTTGAAACAAGGATGTCCATTATCAATTTAATGTTGTACTATTTGTATTATATTACTATTGTAATATTCAATAATGTACTTGAAATATTAGCTTCATCAATATGAGAAGAAAAAGAAATTGAAGGAATTAGAATAGGCAATAAGGAAATAAAACTATCACTCTTTGCAGATAATATGATGGTATAGTTGGAGAATTCTAGAAAATCAACTAAAAAAAACCTAATTGAAATAATTAAAAACTTTATCAAAGTTCTAGAACATAAAATGAACCAGCATAAATCATCAACATTTCTATATATTACTAACAAAGTTCAGCAGCAAGAGATAGAAAGATAAATTCCATTTAAAATAACTGTAGACAATATAAAATATTTGGCAATCTACCTGCCAAAACAAACCCAGGGATTATTTGAATACAATTACAAGACACCTTTTACACAAATAAAGTAAAATCTAAACAACTGGAAAAAAGATATAAATTACTCATGGATAAATTGAATTAATATAATAAATGTGACAATTTTAAATAAATTAAGTTACTTATTCAGTGCCATACCAATAAAACTTCCAAAAATTATTTTATAGAGCTAGAAAAAATGAAAAAAAATTCATCTGGAAGAACAAAAGGTCCAGAATATCAAGGGAAATAATGAAAAAAAAAAGCATAGGAAGGTGACCTAGCTGTACCAGATCTAAAACTATCTTATAAAATATCAATCATCAAAACTATTTGGTACTGGCTAAGAAATAGAGTGGTGGATCCATGAAATATATTTGGTACACAAGACACAGGAGTAAAAGACAATAGTAATCTACTATTTCATAAACCCAAAGCTTCTGGGATAAGAACCCACTATATGACAAAAACTGCTGGGAAAATTAGAAAATAATAAGGCAGAAATTAGACTTAGACTGACATCTCACACTATATACCAAGAAAAGGTCAAAATGGATGTATGATTTAGACATTAAGGGTGATGCCATAAGCAAATTAGGAGAGCAAGAAATAGTTTAACTCTCAGATCTATAGGAAAGAGAAAAAATTATGACCAAACAATAATTATCATGAAATGCAAAACAAATAATTTTTATTACATTAAATTCAAAAGTATTTGAACAAAGAAAATCATTGCAACCAAGATTAGAAGGAAAGCGGAAATGTGGGAAACCAGTTTTACAGCCAGTGTTTCTTTAAAAAGTCTCATTTCTAAAATATATAGAGAATTGAGCCAAATTTATAAGTATATATCATTACCCAATTGATAAAGGCTCAGGGATATGAACAGGCAGCTTTCAGATGAAGAATTTAAAGCCATCTATAGTCATAGGGAAAAATGTTCTGTCACTATTGATTAGAGAAATTCAAATTAAAACAACTCTGAGGTACCATGTTGCATCTATCAGATTGACTAACAGGACAAAACAAGAAAATGATAAATGTTGGGGAACATGTTGGAAAATTAGAACATCAATGCATTTTTGGTGGAATTGTTAAACTGATCCAACCATCCTGGAGAACAATTTGGAACTATACCCAAAGGGCTATAAAACTGTGCATATCCCTTGATCCAGCAATACCTCTACTAGCTCTGTATCCCAAGGAGATCATAAAAAAGGGGAAAAATACCCATATGAACAAGCATATTTAAAGCAGTTCTTTTTGAGGTGGCAAAGAATTGGAAATTGAGGTCATGACCATGAATTAGGGAATGGCTGAACAACTTAACATATATGAATGTAATGGAATATTATTGTGTTAGAATAAATGATGAGCTGGTGAATTTCAGAAAACCTGGAAAGACTTATTATGAACTGATGTAGAGTGAAGTGAGCAGAACCAGAACATTGTAGACAGTAACAACATTGTGCAATGATCAATTATGATAGACCTAGCTCTTCTCAAGAATGTAATGATACAAGACCAGGGGTATGGAATTCCAAAAGACATATGATGGAAATTGCTATCAACATCCAGAGAAAGAATTATGGAGTCTGAATGCAGATTGAAGCATAATATTTTAAATTTATTTGTTTTATTTTTCTCTCTCATGGTTTTTCCTTTTGTTCTGATTCTTGTTTCACAATATGGCTAATGTGGAAATATGTTTAACATGATTGTACATATATAACCTGTATCAAATTGCTTGCTGTCTTGAGGAGGGGTAAAGAAAGGGGGAGGGGAAGCAGGAGGAGAGGGAGGGAGAAAATTTGGAACTCAAAATCTATAAAAATGAATGTTGAAATATATATTTACATGTAATTGGAAAAAATACTATTAAGTGAGAAAAAGTGATTGAAATAAACATGCATGAATACTCATCTGATTTACACCACATTTAAAACTCTCACTTTATAATTAAGACAAGATATATCTATATCTATGTCTATGTCTATATCTATACATATCTCTATCTATCTATCTATCTATCTATCTATCTATCTATCTATCTATTTATCTAGATTGCCCAACAAAGCTACATAGTATCTAATGTGATAAAAATGTGATTTTGTAATGAATAAAAAAGACTATGTCAAAATTGTATTTACTTATCACCATAACAAATGATTGAATGTAGCAAAGGGGGGGGCATATTAAAATGTTTTGAGAGTACAAAATTTTTAAACTTAATTATTTTACTTTTTCCCAAGTGATTTTGTACATTGCTCTAACTCCTTGCCCTTATCCAAGAAATATATACATTTTTCATCCATTTTGTTTTTCCAAAGTGAATGAAACCTCATAGTTTTGCACAGGGCTGATCCTGTTTGTTGGTGTGGTTCATTCAGGCTAACATTTCTTTGTACTGTGATAGCACAGGGATTTTTTTAAACAAAAATATTTCCCTCCCATTCCATAATCAGTGGAATACTTTTGTTTTGCCAGATGCAACAACAGATCCAGAGAAACTTGAACAGATGTTGTTATTCTGCATATTATGTTCAAAGTCTTAAGAAATTCATGAGGTTCTCTTTAGGGTTTTATGAGGCTTCTAACACAAATAAAGCTATGCAATTTGCACTCATTGGAAACAGCCTCACATATCAGCTGTCTTTCCAAATAGAAAAGCAGAATAGCATTTCTAGGGTCACTTAAGTTTTACTAGTTGCTAAGCTCCTCTGCAAATTGATTGAACCAGAGAGACGATGCAGAATCATGTGGCTTGTCCTTCCTATTATAAGAGTCCTTTATCTTTATTATAATAGTCTATTCTTACTAGATGAAATAGAGATCCTCATAAAGTTAGGCTTTTTTTTTTTTTGATTCATGCCTTCTTTAGGCCTTGCTATTGGAAGAGCAAGTAAACTCACCCTTGCCAGAGCTCCAGAGAAGCACAGAAATGCTTAAGAAAATAAGTTTCTTTTAAAAAGAACCTCTCAATTGGGACCTAGAATTCTCCACTAGTAACTAGTAGTTATTATACAATTACTAAGTACTTAACTTATGTCAATAGATTTTTTTTGTTTGTTTGTAATAAATGGAAAGCAATAGACTAGAGGGGTAGAGTCAGCAAACATTAGACACTGGGGAAAGAAACCAGAAATGAATACAAGATTACCTATCCATTGATAGCTAAAACAAAGAAGGATAATTACTGAATACATTTCTGTGCAAGTTTCTGTTATCAGTGCTAATTATCTTATAATCTCAAAACAATGATCTTAAACCTCTGCTTTGACCAGTGTTGATATATAAATACTCAAATAGGTCTGTGGCCTCCTGGCTACATCCAGGAATTAGATAACAGCCCATAAGTGTATATTCACTGTCCGGAGTCCATACCTAGAAAGACAGGGAGTTTCTTCACTTTGTTTTAATTGCAAAGATACCAATGCAATGTACATTGGCTCTACAACATGTTGGTCACAGGACCATCATGTCTTCTTGATTCTTTCCTTCCTTCCTTCCTTCCTTCCTTCCTTCCTTCCTTCCTTCCTTCCTTCCTTCTTTCTTTCCTTCCTCCCTCCCTCCCTCTCTTTCTCCCTCCCTTTCTTCCTTTTCCTTTTTCCCCTTCTTTCTTCTTTTCTTTATCATTTCTTTGATGGATTCCTGGATTTTGCTCCTGCTTTATAATTCTTTATATGGAATGGTTTGTAATTGGCCCATATCTTTCATGCATGTCTATATTGATATTGGGTTGATTGTCAATTTCATATCAGCAGGGATTGTAAGTGTTCTCTGTATCAGATATGCTCCCTTTCAGTATTTTATTTTTCCTCAATTATATGTAAAAAGAATTTTTAGCATTCATTTTTAAAATTTTGAGTTCCAACATCTCTCCCTTTCTCCCTCCCCATCTCCCCTCATTTAGAAGGCAAACAATTCAATGTCAGAAACGTGTAGTCATGCAAGAAAAATATTTCCATATTAGTCATGTTGTGAAAGAAAACATAGACCAAAAATAACCTCAAGGAAAATAAAGTTAAAAAAAGTTTGCTTCAATCTGTATTCCTTCACATCAGTTCTTTCTCTGAGAATGGATAGCATCCCTCACCTTAAGTCCTTCAAAGTTGTCCTGGATCATTTTATTGCTGAGAATAACTAAGTCATTCACAGTTGATCATCTTACAAGAATGCTGTTACTTTGTATACAGTATATTTCACTTTGCATCAACTTCTATAAGTTTTTCCAGGTTTTTCTGAGAAGATCCTGCTTATCATTTCTTATAGTACAATAAAATTCCATCACAATCACATAGCAAATTTGTTCAGCCATTCTCCAATTGATGGGCATCCCCTCAATTTCCAATTCTTTGCCAACAGAAAAGAGCTGGTGTGTGTGTGTGTGTGTGTGTGTGTGTGTGTGTGTGTATTTCCATATTGATCATTTTCCTTTTTAAAAAAATCTCTTTTGGAATATAGACCTAGTAGTGGTATTTCTAGGTAAAAGGGTATGCATGGTTTTATAGCCCTTTAGACATAGTTCCAAATTTCTCTGCAGAATGGTTGAATCAGGTCACAACTCCTCAACAGAGCATTAATGTCTTATTTCCCCCCCACATTTCCTTCTACATTTGTCATTTTCCTTCTCTGTCCTATTAGCCAACCTAATAGGTATGAGGGAATGCCTCCGAATTTTTAAATTATTTAATTTATTTTTATTTTTAACATTCATTTCCATAAGATTATGAGTTTTTAATTTTCTCTTCCTCTCTCCCCTCACCCACCCCTGAATTGGCATGCAATCTGACACAAGCTCTACATGATACACTCATATTAAATGCTTTCACATTAGCAGTTTTGGTTTTGACCCCCACTTCCCTCAGTCTGTCCTCCCTTCTATTATGCCCTGCCTTTTTTTTCTTTTCCCTTACTACTTCTTCCCTTCCTTCCATCCACCCCCTCCCTTTCCCCTCCTACTTCCTATGGGCTGAGTTAGATTTCTATACCTGAGTATGTTAGTCCCTCTTTAAGCCAAATCTGATGAGAGTAAGGTTCAAAAAATGCTCATCTCCCTCCCTTATTTCCCTCTACTGTGTGATCTTTGTGCCTCTTCATATGATATATTTTACCCTTTTCTGCCTCTTCCTTTTCTTTTCTCCAAGTATAATCCCTTGTCATCATTTAATTAGATTTTATTATCATCTTATCAAACTCAACTTATACCCATGCCTCTGTCTCTGTATATCCCTTCTAAATGTAGTAAAAAAGATACAATTCTCCAGAGCTACCAGTATCACCTTCCCTTGTAGGGATGTAAACAGTTTGCCCTTATTGAATAAAATGTTATTTTTTTTTCTTTCCTGTTTACCTTTGTAAGACTCTCTTGAATCTTGTATTTGAAGATTGAATTTTGTGTTGAGCTCTGGTCTTTTCATCAGGAAGGTTTGAAAGTTCCCCATTTCACTGAATGTCCATCTCCTCCCCTGAAAGATTATTCTCAATTTCACTGAGTAGTTGATCCTTGGTTGTAATCCAACTCCTTTGTACTATGGAATATCATGTTTCAAGCCCTCTCAGAGTTGTTTTACTGTGCATTTCTCCAATCAGTAGTGATTTAGATAATTTTTATATTACTAAAGATAGCTTTGTTTATTTCATCTGAAAATTGTTCATATTTTTTGATCATTTATCAATTGAGAAATGGTTCTTATTTTTACAAGTTTGACAGCTTTCTAAATATTTGAGAAATGAAGCCTTTATCAGATAAACTTGCTTCAATTTTTTTCACAATTACAATTGCTGTTTTCTTCCATCTTATTCCCCCAGGTTTATTTCATTTTCTCTCTCCTTTCACCTGTCCTTACTCAAAAACATTTTGCTTCTGACTACTATCTCCCCCAACACATCCTCCCTTCTACGAGTATCCCCAATCCCTTCTCTTATGCCCTTCCCCTTCTACTTTTCTATAGGGTGAGATAGATTTCTATATCCAGTTGAATGTGTATGTTAATCCTTCCTTGAGCCAATTCTGATGAGAATAAGGTTCACTCACTTCCCTTTACCTCCCCCATCTCCCCCTACACTGTAAAAGCCTTTTCTTGCTTCTTTTATGTGAGACAATTTGTTCCCATTCTACCTTTTCCTTTCTTTCAGTACATTACTCGCTCAGTCCTTAATTTTATTTTTTTTTAGATACCATCCTTGCATCAAATGTTCGTGAAGTCCATACACTGATGTCATCTCCTTTTTATTGTATTCAGGGAAGAATGAGTCAAATCTCCATTTGATTCTCCTTCATTTCTGGAATGTGACAGAAGGATGTTGCCTATTTAGACTCATAGCAGGTTTTGTTAGATAGTTAAGCATGGAAGCACCCTCAACTTGGTCATATTCTTCTCATTGTTGGGGGAGCAGATAATACATATTTTCCACTCAGAAATCAGTTTCAGGTTGTCTCTGTCAACTACACATCCACACCACAGTAGCCTGGTTTTTACAGTCTACATACATGGGATTCCAAAGACAAGGCAGTTAGGGGGTGGAGATGATCGAATGTAAGACTTGGAGTCAGGGGGCAGCTAGGTGGCTCAGTGAATAGAGCACCAGCCCTGGAGTCAGGAGGACCTGGGTTCAGATCTGGCCTCAGACACTTAACACAAAAAAATAGCCATGTGACCTTGGGCAAGTCACTTAACCCCAATTGCCCTCCAAAAAGCAAAAAAAATTTTTTTTTAATTTAAAAAAAGAAAGACTTGTAATCATGATGCCTGGAGCTGTGTGATCCTGGCAAGTCACTTTGCTTCTCTTTGCCTTAGTTTCCCCATTTTAAAAATGAGGATAGTAGTACCTTCCATCCAGCATTATTTTCAGGATTAAATGAGATAACATATGTAAAGCACTTTGAAAGCCTTTACATGCTCTATAAATGTTAGGTATTCTCCTTCCAATTAGATCTATTGTGCTTCATATTCTATGAACCTCATGTATCTCTCATCAATTAATCAATAAACATTTATTAAATCAATAAACATTTATTAAATCCACTACTATGTGCCAGGCACTATGCTAAGTAATGGGAATATAAAGGAGGCAAAATACAATCCCTGCCCTCAATCTACTTATACTCTAATGGGGGAGAAAACAAAATGGCATAGTCAAGATGGCCAAGTAGGGAAGCTCTCAACTTAGCCCTCCCAACATTCCCCCTCCACTTGTCTTTAAAGTAATGCCTCAAATTAAATTCTGGGATGGTACAGCCAGCAAAGGTCTGAGTGAAACATTCTTCTCAACAAAGACATCTTAGGAGGCCAGAAGGAGAGATCTATTGATGGAATCCTAATAAAGCTGCCACCAGTCCCAATATTCTAACTTCCTTATGAACAGCAGACGTGTCCCCATTTGACCATACAATCTGACTGTAACCACACCACAGACCCCCAGACCCAATATCCCAATATATCTATATGATAGACCTTGGCAGAAAACTGAATGGGAATAGGAAGGGGTATACTCTTTTCTTAGCTCTATATGGCACCTTCACAAAAATTTACCATGTATTAGGGCATAAAAGCCTCAAAACCCAAAATGCAGCAAAGTAGAAATATGAAATGCATCCATTTCAGGACATAATGTAATACAATTACATTTAATTGAAGATGCATAGATTAAAAATGAATTGGAAACTAAAACTAGGAGCTAGCTTTATGAAATTTTATATAATACATATATATATATATATATGTATATATATGAACCATTGGTGAAATTGATTTAATAAAAGAAAGAAGCAATCCAAATTACTGGTATCAATAATGAAAAGAGTTAATGTACTACCAATGAAGATGAAATTAAAGCAATTATAAGAGTTATATAAATTACCCACATTAACACAAGAAGAAATAGAGTATTTAAATAATCCCTATCTTAGAAGAAGAAATTGAACAAACCATAAATGAGCTCCCTAAGAAAAAATCCCCAGGACTAGTTAGATTTACAAGTGAATTCCACCAAACTTTTAAGAAGTCAATCCCAATAGTATATAAACTATTTGAAAAAAAAATGGACAAAGAAGGAGTTCTATCCAATTTCTTTTATGATGCAAACATGTTTTTTAATTTTTTTAATTTTAATTTTTTTAATTAATTTCTTTGTTTATTTTACAAGATTCAATTCCATAGTTCCTTGAGTTTCAAATTTCCTTTCCCTCCCTCCCTCCAAACCCCACAACAGCATATAGTCCAGTATAGGATCTGCAAATACTTTCACATTAGACTTTAGTCAGGTTACAAAGGTGTATTGTACTAGATGGAATGAAAAATGGTAAAGAGGAAATAAAACCAAACAATGAAAAGAAAAAGATCAAGTAGTTTGCTTCTATCAGGATTCAAACTCAGTTCTTTCTAGTTCTTTCTCTGGATGTAGGCATCTCTCTCCTTCATGAATCTTTTGGGATTGACTTTTATCACTGCATTGCTGAGAAGAGTCCAGTCTGTCATAGTTGGTCATCACACATATGTTGTGTCCATGATTGTATACAAATTTCTCCTGGTTCTACTCTTCTCCCTCCGCATCAGTTTCTTATAAGCCTCTCCAGGTAAATATGAAGTCAGTCTGCTCCTCATTTCTTATAGCACAATAGTATTCCATTACATGCATATACCACAACTTGTTTAGCCATTCCCCAATTGATGGGCACCCCCTTAATTTCTAATTCTTTGCAACCATGAAAAGAGCTGCTATAAATATTTTTGTACATATGGGTCTTCCTCCCACTTCTATGAACTCTTTGGGATATAAGCCTAGAAGTGGTATTGCTGGGTCAAAGGGTATGAAATTATTTATAGCCTTTTGGGCATAATTCCAGATTGCTCTCCAGAATGGTCAGACCAGTTCACAACTCCACCAGAAATGCATCAGTGTTGCAATTTGCCCACATCCTCTCCAGCATTTGTCATTTTCCTCTTTTGTCATCTTAGCCAATATGACTGTTGAGATGTGGTACCTCAGAGTTGTTTTGATTTGCATTTCTCCAATCAATAGTGATTGAGAGCATTATTTCATATGCTTATAGATATCTTTAATTTCTTTCTCTGAAAACTGCCTGTTCATATCATTTGACCATTTATCAATTGGGGGATGATTTGTATTTTTATAGATTTGACTCAATTCTCTGTATGTTTTAGAAATGAATCCTTTATCAGAGACATAGGTTGTAAAAATTCTTTCCCAATTTCCCACCTCCCTCTTGATATTGGTTACATTGGCTTTATTTGTACAGAAGCTTTTCAATTTAATGTAATCAAAATTATCCATTTTGCATTTTATAATGTTCTCTAACTCTTGTTTGGTCATAAAATCTTTCCCTCTCCACCAATCTGACAGGTAAACTATTCCTTGCTTTCCCAGCTTGCTTACAGTATCATCCTTTATACCTAGATCATGAACACATTTAGACTTGATTTTGGTATATGGCGTTAGATAATGATCTACGCCCAGTTTCTGCCATACTATATTACAGTTTTCCCAGCATTTTTTGTCAAATAGTGCATTCTTATCCCCCGAACTGGGATCTTTGGGTTTATTAAACAATAGATTACTATACTCAGTGATCGCTGAATCTCATGGGCCCAATCTATTCCATTGATCCACTACTCTATTCCTCATCCAGTACCAAGTAGTTTTGATGACTGCTGCATTATAATACAAATTAAAATCTGGTATAGCTAATCCACCTTCTCTAGCATTTCTTTTCATAAATTCCCTTGATATTCTACACCGTTTGTTCTTCCAAATAAATTTTGTTACTATTTTGTCTAACTCTATAAAGTAGTTTTTCGGTAAATTGATTGGTATGGCACTAAATATATAATTTAGTTTGGGTAAAATTGTCATTTTTATGATATTAGCTCGACCCAGCCACAAGCAATAGATACTTTTCCAATTAGTTAGATGCGACTTTATTTGTGTGAGAAGTGTTTTATAATTGTGATCATATAGGTCCTGGGTCTGTTTTGGTAGGTAGATTCCCAAATATTTTATAATGTCTACAGTAACTTTGACTGGGATTTCTCTTTCTATCTTTTGCTATTGAATTTCATTAGAGTTATACAGGAAAGATGAGGATTTGTGTGGGTTTATTTTATATCCTGCAACTTTGCCAAATTTATTTATTGTCTCAAGTAGTTTTTTACTTGATTCTTTAGGATTCTCTAAGTATATAATCATATCATCTTCAAAGAGTGATAGCTTGGTCTCTTCTTTGTCTAATTTGATTCTTTTGATTTCTTTTTCTTCTCTAATTGCTACTGCTAACGTTTCTAATACCAGATTGAATAAGGGGGGTTATAGTGGACACCCATGTTTCACTCCTGATCTTATTGGAAATGCTTCTAGTTTATCCCCATTGAATATAATACTTGCTGATGGTTTTAAATAGATGCGATCTATTATTTTAAGGAAGACTCCATTTATTCCTATACTTTCTAGTGTTTTTTAATAGAAATGGATGTTGTACTTTGTCAAAAGCCTTTTCTGCATATATTGAGATATTCATGTGGTTTCTGCTAGATTTATTGTTGATATGATCAATTATACTGATGGTTTTCCTAATATTAAACCATCTTTGCATTCCTGGAATAAATCCTACCTGATCAGAGTGTATTATTCTTGTGAAAAGTTGTTGTAGTCTTTTAGCTAATATTTTATTTAAAATTTTTACATCTAAATTCATGAGGGAAATTGGTCTATAATTCTCTTTCTCTGTTTTATCTCTTCCTGATTTAGGTATCAGTATCATATTTGTGTCATAGAAAGAATTTGGTAGGACTCCTTCTTCACTAATTTTCCCAAATAGTTTGTAGAGTACTGGAATCAATTGTTATTTAAATGTTTGATAGAATTCACTAGTAAACCCACCTGGCCCTGGGGATTTTTTTCCTAGGGAGTTCACTGATGGCTTGTTTGATTTCTTTTTTTTTTTTTTTAATATTACACATGCCCATTTTGTTTATTTTGTTTTTTTTTTAATTAAACAAATGCTTTATTAACTTCTGGTTTACATCATTCATTTCCACCAGATTATGAGTTACATTTTTCCCCCATTTTTTCCCTACCCACCACCCCAGAATAGCAGTCCCACTAGATATCCCCTCATCCAATCTGCCCTCTCCCATATCTTCTCCCATACCCCCTTCGACTTTGCCATTAGGGCAAGGTGAATCTCTGAGCCCCAATGCCTGGACATCTTATGAAACATTTAATTTTAAAACTTCGATTTTCAGATCCATTCCCTTCCTCCCTTGTCACCCACTCCCTCTGAGAAGATAAGCAATTCAGTATGTGTTGTACATGTATAGCTATGCAAAACATTACCATAGTAGATATATTGTAAAAGACTGCTTATATTTCCCTCCCACCTGTCTCACCTCCCACCTGGTCCATTCCCTACTTTGATCCTGTCCCTCTTTGATAGTGGGTATTTCCAACTTCCCCTCCCTCCAGAATGCCCTCCCCTCCATCATCTCCCCTCTCATCCTCCTTTCCCCTACTCAGGAGAGTGAGTGAGGGTAAGATATTCCATTTAGTATGTATGTGATTCACTCCTTGAGCCAACTTCAATGAGAATATGCTTTTGCCTTTTTGCCTTCCTGTTCTTCCCCTCCCCTGCAACTACTTCTCCTTGCCTCTTCTACATGAGATAGTTTACCCTACCCTGTCTCTCTCCATCTCCTCTTGCCACTTTCCTCTCTCACCTCTTGACTTCACCCCTTAAGAATCATCCCTTCCTTGGGGCGGCTAGGTGGCACAGCGAGCAGAGTGCTGGGCCCGGAGTCAGAAGGACCCGAGCTCGGATCCGGCCCCAGAAACCCAACACACAAACAAAAACCCAGCCTCGTGACCCCGGGCAAGTCACCCAACCCAACTGCCGTCCAAAAAAAAAAAGAATCATCCCTTCCCATAAAATTCAACCTGTGCCCTCTATCCATGTATACCTGTGAACATATGCCATGTACCCTTCTTCAATTATTTTCATAATGAGAGAGGTTTCATCAAACACAGTTATTGTTTTTCCATGTAGGAATATAAATAGTCCAACTTTGATAAGTTCCTTTTGATTTCTTTTCCTTGATTACCTTCTCAAGCATCTCTTGCTTCTTGCGTCTGAATGTCAAATTTTCTATTCAACTCTGGTTTTTTCATCAAGAATGCTTGAAAGTCCTCTATTCCACTGAATGACCATATTTTCCCCTGAAATCGAGATACTCAGTTTTGCTGGGTAAGTGACCCTCGGCTTCAATCCCAGCTCTTTTGCCCTCTGGAATATCATATTCCATGCCCTTCAATCCCTCAGTGTAGAAGCTGCCAGGTCCTGGGCTATTCTGATTGTGTTTCCACAATATTGAAATTGTTTCTTCCTAGCTGCTTGTAGTATTTTCTCCTTGATCTGGGAGTTCTGGAGCCTGGCTATAATATTCCTGGGAGTTTTCTTTTTGGGATCTTTTCAGGAGGTGATTGTTGGATTCTTTCAGCCTCTATTTTGCCCTCTGGGTCTAAAACATTAGGGCAATTTTCCTTGAGAATTTCTTGAAGGTGATTTCTAGGTTCTTTCTTTGATGATGGCTTTCAGGTAGTCCAATAATTTTTAAATTATCTCTCCTGGATCTATTTTCCAGGTCAGTGGTTTTTCCCATGAGATATTTCACATTGCCTTCTATTCTTTCATTTGTTTGGATCTGTTTAATATTATCTTGATTTCTCATAAAGTCACTAGCTTCCATTTGCTCCAGTCTAACTCTGAAGGAATGAATCTCCTCAGTGAGCTTTTGAGATTCTTTTTCCATCTGGAAAATTCGACTTTTAAGGCATTCTTCTCCTCATTGCCTTTCTGAGCCTCTTTTTCCATTTGAGTTAGTCTATTTTTTTAGGTGTTATTTTCCTCAATCAGGCTGTTGACTGTCATTTCATACTTTTCTTGCATCTTTTTCATTTCTCTTCCCAAATTTTCCCCCACTTCTCTTATCTGCTTCTTAAGGTCCTCTATGGCCTGTAGCCAGCTTGTATTTTCATTTGGGGCTTTTGCTGCAGGAGTTCTGACTTCACAGTCCTCCTCCATGCTTTGAGCCTCTTTGCCCCTAAAATAGGAGTCCAATGTTGAACTTTTCTGTTTATTTTGTTTCATTTGCCTAGGCACATTGCCACTTAATTACTTGATTTTTGGGCTTGTTGCCACAGTAGGACTCTGCCACCAGACAGGGGAGCTTCCGCCCAAACGTGGGGGTCTTCACAACTTCTGCCAGTTGGGTGGCCTCTGTAAAGCCTCCACCCACTCTGGCAAATTGGATACCCACCCCAAACTTCCCCCCCAGACCACAATCCAGATCCAGGCAGTTTAAAGCAAGAGCGATTAACCCCCAGACTGATTGCTGGATCTCCCTACAGTTCGAAGACCAGGAGCTAGAGCCACTACTGAAGCTGCAAAATGGCTTCTGTGCAGCTGTTTCTTCAGCAGCTTTTTGCCCCCAGGGGAGGCAGCCACGCATTCCCCAAATACTGGTCCCAGAGTCCATAGGGCACTAACCTCTCACTTTGTCCTAGGCATATCTGTGCTGATAATTGTGGAATCGCCACAATTGCTGGTGTTCTGGGGTTCCTCCAACCGGCTGAAGGTCTGGCCACCCTGGGGCTAAAACCGCGGATCTGGGCTCGGCTCTGTGCACTGGGCTCGGCTCTGTGCACTGGGCTGTCGGTTCCCAGAGTGCTGTGCTGCCTGCTCTCAGAGCACTGCGCTGACTGCTTCCTGCAGGGCTGCTGCGCTGTCCTCAGAAGGAGGTTAGCTTCTCTATGTCGTTCTGTGGGTGCTGTGGCTCCAGTAGTTGTTTGGAGTCCCCTTTCACATTATTTGAAATTTGTGTGGGGCAGAGCACATTGGAAATGCTGTTTCTACTCCGCCATCTTGGCTCCGCCCCCCGGCTTGTTTGATTTCTTTTTCTGAGATGGTGTTACTTATAATTTACTTCTTCTTCAGTTAATCTAGACAACTTGTATTTTTGTAAATATGCATCCATTTCACTAAGATTCTTGAATTTATGTGCATACAATTGGGAAAAATAATTCCTAATTATTGTTTTGATTTCCTCTTCATTGGAGATAGACTCACCCTTTTCATTTTTGATACCTATAATTTGGTTTTCTTCTTTCTTTTTTTTTATCATATTGACTAAGGGTCTATACATTTTATTGTTGTTGTTTTTCATAAAACCAGCTCTTAGTTTTATTCATTAATTAAATAGTTTTCTTAATTTCAATTTTGTTAATCTCTCCCTTGGTTTTCAATATTTCTAATTTAGTACTAAGTTGGGGATTTTCAGTTTGTTTTTTCTAGCTTTTTCAATTGCATGCCCAATTCATTGACCTCCCTTTTCTTTAATTTATTCATGTATGCACTCAGGGATATAAAACTTCCCCTAAGAACTGCCTTTAATGCATCCCACCAATTTTGGTATGTTGTCTCATTATTATCATTCTCTTGAATGAAATTACTGATTGTTTCTATAATTTCTTGCTGGACGCACTCATTCTTTAGGATTAAATTGTTTAATTTCCAATTAGTTTTTAGTGTATCTTTCCATGGCCCTTTATTGCATATAATTTTTATTGCATCATGATCTGAGAAAGATGCATTTAACATTTCTGCCTTTCTGCACCAAATTGTGAGGTTATTATGCCCTAGTACATGGTCTGTTTTTGAGTATGTACCATGCACCACTGAGAAGAAAGTAAATTCCTTTTTATACCCATTAAGTTTTCTCCATAAATCTATCATATCTAGTCTCTCTAAAATTCTATTTACCTCCTTAACTTCTTTCTTGTTTATTTTGAGGTTAGATTTATCAAGTTCAGAGAGAGGGAGATTAAGGTCCCCCACTAGAATAGTTTTGCTATCTATTTCTTCCTCTAATTCCTTTAACTTCTCCTCTAGGAATCTGGATGCTACACCACTTGGTGCATATGTATCAAGTAATGATATTGCTTCATTCATGGTGGTGCCTTTTAGCAGGATATAGTTTCCTTCCTTATCTCTTTTAATTAGATCTATCTTTGCTTTTGCTTTATCTGCGATAAGGATTGCTACCCCTGCTTTTTTTTTTTTTTACTTTAGCTGAGGCATAATAAATTCTACTCCAGCCTTTTACCTTTACCCTGTGGATATTCCTTTGTTTCAAATGTGTTTCTTGTATACAGCATATTGTAGGACTATGGTTTTTAATCCATTCTGCTATCTGCCTCTGTTTTATGGGAGAGTTCATCCCATTCACATTCACAGTAAACAAACATGGTTTTGACAACTAAATCAGGGAGAGTAAAAGCAAAGAAGAAGAACACTGTAAATCAATTTCCTTGATGAATATCAATGCAAACTTCTTCAATAAATTACTAGCATGGAGATTATAACGATAGAGAAGAAAGATCATACACCATGACCAGATGAAATTTATAATAAAAATGTAGGGGTGATTCATAATTAGAAAAATTGACAGCATAATTGACCATGTCAATCACAAAAACAACAAAAATAATGTGATTATACCAATAGAAGCATAAAAAATCTTTGACAAAATATGGTATTCTGTCCTATCAAAAGACTAGAAAGCATAGGAACCAATGGAACTTAAAATGGTAACTAGTATTTCTCTAAAACTGAGAGCAAGCATTATCTATGATAGGGATAAACTTGACACCCTCCCTACAAGATTAGGGGTGAATCAAGGATGTCCATTATCACCCCTCTCATTCAATATTGTACTAGAAATGCTAGCTTTTACAATAAGACAAGAAAAACATTGAAGGAATAAAAATAGGAATGAGGAAATAAAACCATTGTTCTTTGCAGATGATATATTGGTATACTTAGGAAATCCTAGAGAACCAACTAAAAAACCTGTTGAAGAATTAACAACTTCTGCAAAGTTGCAGGATAAAAAAAAGTAATAAACCCACATAAATCACTAGCATTTCTATATATTACCAACAAATCCAGAAGTAAGGGATAAAAAGGAAAATTCCATTTAAAATACTAGCAGACAATATAAAATACTTAGCAATCTACCTGCCAAGACAAGCTCAGGGCATATATAAACACAATTACAAAATATTTTTCATGCAGATGAAGACAGATCTAAACAAATAGAGACATAATAATTGCTCATGGGTAGGCCTAGCCAATATAAATTTTCACCTTAATCTTACCTAAGTTAATTTGCTTATTCAGTGCCATACTAAACTACAAAAGAATTATTTTATAGAATTATTTTTAAAAAATCTTTATTTTTCTTATTTTACTTCTTTGTCTGTGTTTTCTTTTGCAATATGGCTAATATGGAAATAAATTTTCCATGACTTCACATGTAAAATCAATATCAAATTACTTGCCTTCTCAAGGAGGGTGGAGGGGAAAGAGGGACAGAAAGAATTTGGAACTCAAATTAAAAAAAAATTGCTAAATTATTTTTACATGTAATTGATAAACATATAGTGAAATAAAAATATATTTTAAAAGAAGTGATGGTACATTATTAATTAAATAATGAACAGGTCATAAGGTCTTAATTTCGGAATTAGCTAGCTCCAGACCCTCTCATATTTGATATTAGGGTTCAACATGTTTTGTGTTGTTTTTTTTTTTCTCACATCAGTTTTTGAGAGGATTTGGTGGCTACTGGATGAATTCTGAAATTTTCACAAAACATGTGTGGACAAACTGAAACACACTCCTCCACCAGTGTAGGTAACTGTAAATATGTACTTATTATTTTGCTCAGCTCTAGTATAACTCCATTCTCAGGTTTTAATTTTAATAGCCTAATATGGGTAAGGGGAAGGAGGAGACAATAGAAACATGGAATGTAAGGAGGAAATACAGGCCTAGAACTCCTCAACTCCATAAATACATAATTCCATTGAGGTAGTAAGGGCTCCAGGATATATTTTTATTACCATCACCAACTACAACTCATTTATTTTATTTTCATTGTTAAGTATATCTTTCAGGAATAGTTCTGGTTGAAGAGAAAGAAGATTCAGATAAGACCATTTGACTTGGTAATTAGGAGGTCACTGGTGACCTCTTAGAAAATAATTACCATGAAGGGTTTGCAACAGCAGGCACATTCAAGGGCTCTGAGGAATGAATGAGTGGAAGCAGCAAAAATATTCTTTCAAATTTGGAGGTGAGGGGTGGCTAGATGGCAAAGTGAATAGAGCATTGGCCCTAGAGTCTGGAGGACCTGAGTTCAAATACAACCTCAGATACAACACAAAACTAGCCATGTGACCTTGGGCAAGTCACTTAACCCCAAATGCCCTACCTTCCCCTCTCCAAAAACAAATTTGGAGGTGAAGGAAAGGAGCAGAATCATAAATATACAGAAACACACACACACAGAGACAGAGACAGACAGAGAGACAGAGACAGAAACAGGGAAAATGTAGTATCTTCAAGGAACTTATTTTTTCTTTTTCTTTTCTTCTTTAAGATAAAGGAGAGCTGAGCACAATTCTGGGCATAGAGAAGGAGTCAGTAAAGTTAGACATTAACTCTCCAAGAGAAAAAAGGAATGATTGATGAAGGAGAATCATAAAGGAAGCTGTAAAGACTGGGATGAAGAACACATTTGGAGGAGTAAGGAAGAGGGACAATTTATCCTCTGAGACTGGAGGGAAGGTTGAGACAATGGATGAAGATATCCAGGGTGTTTTCAGTTTTTCAGTTTAAAACTTTCGGGACATCTGGTATTAGAATTTCAAGGTGGAGAGGAGAGAAGGTGAGCAAGTTTAGATAAACTCAATCTTCTCAGCAAAGTAGGCATTTTGATCATCTAGTGGTAACTGAAGGTGCCTAGAAAAGGTTTCAGAACAGCAGTTGAGGGGATTTGGAGAAGGAGGCATTAATCAGGATGAATGATGGGATTTCCAAATGGAAGCAAGGAGCTAGCTGTGGTTAGACAGCATAAACATTATTTACACACAAACACTCTTGCCCCCAAGAAAGGGGGCTCAGTAAAGCTTGGGATTCTAATATTTTGTGTCTAGACCTAGTGTTTAATTCAAATTATTCATGAGTGTTCTGGTAGCAAAGGGCCAATCTTCTGTCTCATTTGGGACAGATTATTTTGGCTTCTTGGTTCTATGACTTATTATGTGAGCGTATTTCAGTCTCTGGTTGGTCAGCTTTATGGCTTGTTTGCGTGTTTTGTTTTGTTTTGGGTTTTTTTGGGTAACATAACCCTGGCAGTGGATGCCATCCAAGAACAAGTTGAATTCAATCCAAGAGGGCCTAGGACCAATTTGGCAAACTGGTGATTCTGTTATTTTCTGTTTTTCTTTTTGGTAAGGGCAATTCTCTAAACATCTGCTAGATATATAAAGTGATTTTGATAAAAAAATTCAATCCAACAAATATATATTAAGCTTCTACTATCTGCAAGGCATTGTTCTAGGCACTGAGGATATGAAGCTGAAAATTAAATAGTCCCAGCCCTCAAGGAGCTTACATTAAATGGGGGGAGGGGCAGACAAAATACACATTGTGTATGTGTATATATATATATATATATATATATATATATATATATATATATGTACATATATATATATATTTACATACACACACAAATATAAATTATATGCAAAGAAATGCAAGGCAGCATGTCACAGTAGATGGGGGGTGGGGCTCATAACCAAAAAGTCCTGTGTATAAATTCTACCTTTGTCACATACTGGCTTTGTGGCCCTGGGTAAGGACCTTAACCTTTCAGGATTTCAAACCTCATTCTAAGACTGAATTGTGGCAGAGATTCCAATATGCATTGGTATAGCAAGTTCCTCACTAGGAGTTCCCTGTACTGGTGAAATCAGATATCTGGTTAAAAAAATGCAAAGCAATTTAAGGAGGTAGGGGATCCCAATAAGCACAGCATCCAGAGGAGGCCTCATGGGTGAAGTCGGCACCTCAGCTGCGATATGAAGGAAACTAGAGATAAATAGGTTGAGGAAAGAATGCATTCCACATATGGAGACACACTTGGACAAAGTCAAACAGGTGGGAAAAGGAATGGGAGGCAAAAAATACCACAATATCAGCCCATCTGACCAGAAGAGTAACTGCATGAAGGGGAATGGTATGAAATCAATTAGAAAGGTTGTAGAATGGGATAGATGTTGTTGTGGGATAGATGACTATAAATCTTGGGCTGAGGCAGAGGAACTCACTGGCCTTTGGTGGAGAGAACCTAGACCATTCACTGAAATTATCTTGCCTTTTCAGACATGATTATTATCTCAGATATCCTCTTAAAATATCCAGTGAATGACCAAAAAGGTACTAAAAAAGAATGGAGTATGGCTTTTACCTCCAAAGAAATGACGTTTTGTTGGCACAATTCAATCCGCAATGTTAGGGAAGGGGAAAACTTGATTGGGTAGGTCTTCTTGCATTGGCATTTTAGATAAGATTGGGAGATGATGGGATTCTGAGTCCAGAATGCTATCTGTACTGAAGAGGAGTTGAACAAGGAACCTAGAAATCATTGGCATTTATATAGCACCTCAGAGTCTGCAGAATGCTTTCTCCATGTTGAGTGATTGACCCTCACAACAACCTTCTGAAGTAGGTTCTATTATTGTAGAGGGTCATCATAAAATGGCGACATTTAGGTTAGGGGTGCTCAAACCCCTAAATGCCAACATGCCAGGTCCTGCTGAATGAATTCGACTCAAGTCTTCTCTCAGCCAAAGAAAAGTAAAGTTTATTAAAAGTTCACCATATTGGGTAGACTCTTAAGGAGTATCTGTGATGCTCCCATTGGGCAAGTGGACCAGAATCATCTGACATGGAATAAATCTGTGCTAGGTCATTCTCTGGCCTTCCTCCTGTAATAGAAAATTCTATGATGCTCTCACACTACATGGAGGCAAGATGGGGTCTTAGATACAGAAAGGTTGTGGGAGGAATCTAGGGATGGTCTAGAGGAGGAGTTTGGGGAGGGTCTTCAGGAGTAGCTAATGAGGTCAGACTCCAGTAAATGAGTGATTAAGGGTGGGAAGTTGCTGGAGGCTACCTGGAGATGACAGACAATGGTGGGCTAGGCCAGTTCAAGGGTGGAACATATTTGGATATAGATAATTTGGGAGGATCTGGGGTGGGAGATTGCTGGACAAAAGAAGGCTAAAGATTTGGGCAGAGCCACAAAGAAAGGCCTATGACCTCATCCAAATGCCTCATCAAATGGGAAGATTCAATCAGAGTTCAAGGGGGTTCCCAGAATCTGTACCTCATCATTATTATTCCCAGATGGCCCGAAATGACTGCATTATTAGCCCTTTTAAATTATTTGCCTCAGTGCTCCTCACCTGTAGGGCAGGAAGTCAAAGGTTTGTTATGCCATGTTCTAATGCTCTGTGCTTCACTGGAAATCATCTGTGAAAGCCATCAATTTCCCTCCCAGAAACACAGAGACATGTAAATATTCCAGGATAGAAATTTTTGGTCATTTCTCTTCGCTCTCTTCTGGTTTGCTATTTTCAGAATTAGAGATGAACATTACAAAGTGACATTTTAAAACACTGTAATTTATGAGCACCTTTTAAAGCAAATGCATTATGAGATTTCAATTCAAAGAGGATTAGGAAATGGCTTCCCCAGGCTCCACTGTGGTTCAGCATTTCTCCAATTAACAAGAACTGCTGAAGGCACACAAGAAAAAATCAGTGCAGCACAGGGGAGAGGGCAGGTAGGAGGGTACAAAGCTCTGAAACTTGTGGGAAAATGGCAGAAAAGGGGGAAGTAGGACAACTACCAAAGAGGGAATAGGAGGGAAAAGTTGGTATCCTCAGGGCAAAAATCAATGAAGAAAAAAACTAGAAATGAGAAAATTTACAAGTGACCTTAAGGGAAAAGCATTCTGGGAAGGAAGAAGAGCCGAAGTCTGTGGACATGTCTTCTATAAGGAGTCAGGGAGATCTAACTAGCAGAGTCAGAACCAGGGTAGGGGTGAATGGAGCTTTACCCCACTGTGTAAGATTTTCCAGAGGATGGCTAAAGTTTTTCCCAAGGATTTATAGAGCCTAGTAGTGAGGCAGTCTGTGACAATGAAGAGGTTACCCATAAAGAGGGTTAGGGTTGCTCTGGACCCAAAATACCAACACACCAGGTCCTGCCGAATGAATTTGACTCAAGTCTTCTCTCAGCTGAAGAAAAGTAAAGTTTATAGAAAGTTTGCCATATTGGGTAGACTCTTAAGGAGCCTTGGTATTATCTATGACGTTACATTGGACAAGTAGGCCAGAATCTTCTGACACAGAGTAAGTCTAGGTCATTCTATGGCACTCTCACACCATGTGGTGTGAGAAGGGTTCTTATATACAGAAGGTTGTGAGAGGAATGCAGGGGTGGTCTAGAGGAGGAGTTTGGGGAGGGTCTTCAGGAGAAGTCAGATGAGGTCAATGAGTGATTAAGGGTGGGAAGTTGCTGGAGGTTACCTGGAGACAACACAAAATGGTGGGCTGGGCCAGTTCGAGGGTGGATTGATATTTTGATAGGCTCAAGGATGAGAAGTCTAGTAACAGAGGTTTGGGCCCAGACACAATGAAAGGTTTATGGCCTCATGCAAATGCCTCATCAAAGGAGATGATTTAATCAGAGTTCAAGGGAGGTTCCCAGAGCCTGAACCTCATCAACAGGATGGTAAAAATTTATTGGGATCATGATTTCCCTGGGGAATGAAGTCAGTTATGGTTCAGGTTCCTTTTTTGGGGGGTGGGGTGGGCCAAAAATTGAAAAGGATCTGACTGGGATAAGTACCAACCTTTCGTTTGTTCCAGAGGTTAAGAGGAAACCCTGATGTCAGTTCTCTCAAATTTGATAGCCAGGGTCTTTCAATCCAATCCAATCCAATCCAATGAACATTTATGGCCTACTATGTGCCACACGCTATACTAAGCACTAGGGATACAATTAATAAAAAGACAGTCTTTACCCTCAAGGAATTTACAATATAATGAGGTTATACACAAAAGAAGGCAGAGAATGTGGAAGGGGTGGGGGAGGGGAATACTTGGCCAAGGGCTCTTGTTCCATGGATTTAAAACCACAAAGAATAGTAGATGTCAAGTGCAGTGAGCTAAAAGTTCACTTTCTATGCTCTATAAAGGAAGGTAGGATTTTGATCCTCCACCCTCCAGACCTCCAATCAAAGCAGAGAGGTGATTGATGGAAGAAGAGTCAATCAAGGCTTGAATTAACCACATAGTAATGAGATTGGAAGGGATGAGTTTACCCTGGGAGGCAATAATCGACCATCTCAGAGCATGCTCTGCTTAAGGAGAGGGAGGCCATCTTGGAGATCACTGGCTGTCTGGGAAGTACCCACTCCCCAGTCTATGATCTTCACTCATCTGGAGAGGGGGCCTTTACGATTTGGCAAGGTTCAGGCAAGGAGACAAAGATTCATCCACTTTTGGAAACCATTCCTCATAAACTTGTGTTGAAGCCAATTAGACAATAAGCATTTACTAAACTCTTACTATATGTTATGGATACAAATGAAAGCCAAAATATGAAGGCCCACCTGACACACAGAGGGAGAAGCATAGTAGTGCTCCCAATCCATGTGAGGACCAGAGACTGGATTATCACAGGGAGGAGAAAATGGTTCTTTAGACCTGGGATTCATCCATTATTTCTAGAAAAATGGCCATGCTGGTAGAATTGGCACTTGTGCCCTGCTAGAGGGTCCTACCATTCTGTGATCATCTCTGCTTTGTTTTCGTTTTTGTTTTTTTCTCCCAGAGTTTGACATTCTCTTGCTTCTCATACCTTCCTGCTAGTGGGAATCTTTGGGGGTTGGGATGGCTCATCCAATGTTTTCAATTTCTTTGTTTTTAAGGGAGAACCCAGTAGGTCAGGAGAAAAGAAAGGTCACATCTTGGGTTCAGATAGTCAGTAACCTGATTGGCTTCTATATAACCTCAATTATCTGTACTATAGTTTTGACATATGTTACTATCCAAGGGGAGTAAGAGGAAAGGTCAATATGGGAGAAAGAAAGTCAAAGGAAGATACTTTTCCCACAAGCCTCCATTTTCACTAGCATAGTGAACTGTAGCAATGATTTGGTTTGCAGTTACTAGGAACCCTGAAACACTGGGGCACAGGGCAACATCTAATTGGAATGAATTCTAGCACTCAAATCATCTTTGAGTCAAGGGGCAGTGTTTATTGTAACACCAATAGAAGTGGGCAGGGTTCCTAATTAACCTCAACTTAATGGAGGTGAGACTGATGCTCATGTACAAAAAGGACAGTGAAAGGATAGGGATGGGACTAAGAAGTGGTAAATAGTTTGGGGTGGGCCAGGTGAAACAGTTAAAGGACTATCTAGGAGGCTAATTAGGTAATCTAGATGGGCTTGAGGAGTGGTTTGTATCTGGAAGCAGTCTGGGGAGGGCCTAGAGCACAGTAAAAAGATCTAGTTGGGGTGGGGGAAGCCAGGCCACTCACATTGGGCAGAGGCACCAGTGATCTGGGATGCTGAAATGTATGACAAAATTCAGGGACTGGGTTACTTTCAAAGACTTCATCTTTTTCTTTTGGGGGTCCAGGTCCCATCACCTCATCAGCAAGAACTGAAGCTTCGTTGGAGAGGGTTCATTATTCTATGGTCTGACAAGCAAGGCAGCAGGTTTTTACTTATGGAGGAAAGGTAAAAGGGAAGATTTCCCAATCATGTTCAAAGACCAAGGGCTAATTTATCTCTCCTATTATGGATCTACTTAAAGAGAATCTTTTTAACTTTTGGAACTATTCAATAAATCCTTAGAAAACCCAAGAAATTATGGCATTAGCAAGATATGAATCTCTCCCCATGAGATGCCAGTACAAGCAATCAATTTTTTTCTAAATGAGGGAGAAGCTTTCACTTAATGATGTTTGGTAGCCTAAAGAGAAGTGAGACTGTTTACAGTTTAGTGGATTACAAATCCCTAAGCAATGATAATACTTAGAAGAAATCTCATATTTTCAAAAACACAATTTTGGGCCCATGTTTACAGCTCCCTTAATCATTCCACTGATGAGATGACTCGGCAGTCCTAATTCACAGAAGAGTAACAAATTACTTATAAAGATTTGCTTCCAGAGGGTTGAATGCAGTCCTGAGTATAGTTTATATAACAGCTGTTTAAGAAAACTATTTTAACTTCACCATAACTGGCTGTCTACTTCAGAGGAGCTACAATGGTGTGTTCTTGATGGTAAGAGAAAGGGAGAAAGCCCCACCTGGGATATTAGAGGGACCCCATGTGACTAATCTGCCCCATGGGGTATCAGAATCTTGTGAGTGAGTCAGAGTTGGGAATTAGGGTTCTTCTGTGGCTATTGGTTATCAAGACACAAGTGAAATGTCCCTGCCTACAATGAGCTTATATTCTATCTGGGGGTACAACATCTATCTAAGAATACTACAAAAGAGCACAAGGTAGTTTTATAAGGAAGACACAAGCATCTGGGGCAAAAGAAAGATTTCATTGAGAAGGGAGAGCTTGAGCTGAGCCTTGATGAACATCAGTGGTTCCAAAAGGCAGGGAGCATATTCTAGGCACATGGCTACTGAAAGTCTTTGTTAGAATCTTGGAGTGATTAAAAAACAAACAAACCAAAAAACTCCAACAGGAAGAAATTGAAGATGGTCCCCCACAGCCATACTCTGTATACAGCAGACTTCAGGTAGGCTACATGACAGGCAAATATCTACTGAACCACAATGAACTGAGTCAGAAAACTAGAAGGGACCTCAAGAGACTGTGTGGCCCATCTCCTTTCTGGAGGAAGGTGAGGGTCTCAATCAAGTTCCCAAACTGGTTGATCTCTAATTCTATTGTGCTTAAACATGGGGGCAGAAAGTCATCACAATGCTCCCTTCCTTTGGATTCTTATGTAGTCTCAGTTGGAGAAGTGTTAGTTCAGACACTTGATGATATGGGTTAACCTGTAGTGGGGGTGGAGGGAGTTGGGTATTTGCTAACAGTCACTTGGGGAAAGTAAAGTTACAGGTACAGGCTGTAGAGGGGCTAATGAGATATGAGAGAGTGGTGCATTAAGTCCAACTAAGTTCATTTGGCTGCTTCCCTCCCAGGCCAGGTCATGTCAAGTTCCAGCTTTTATAACCAAAACATAGCCCAGGGATAAGATCCTTCAGATCTTATCGAAGAGGTCGGGGCAGCACACCATGGAAGGAGATGAGGAAAGAAGATTGAAGAAAGAACAAGGTGAGAGGAACGGAAAGCAGGCTGAGCTAGCTGTGGAATTTTGGGGAATTCACGTAATTGGTTACTTTCTATTGAGCAAAATTTTGTACAATCTCTTTATAGTGACTCAGTTTAGATTTATCAAGAGGAAACAAGAGTTATATGGCTATGAGTCAGAATATTACTATGTCCAATGAATTCAAGATGAGTATCACCCAGAGAGCAGCAGAGAGGAACAGAGTGGGTGTGAAGGGGCTTCAAAGCAAAGCAAACTCAGATTTATGAAGGAGAACAGGAATAAAGGAGGTCATCAGAGAACTGGCTGAATGAAAAAAGGAGAGGGGCTACTGAGCTCATCCATCAGCACCCTTATGATATCAAGAGGAAGGCGGGAAGACTCAGAGCCCAGCTTAGGGGAGGCCCTAGAGAGGAATTACACAGGACAGTCCAGTATGGATGATGGGTTATAGCTGTCGCTGTACAGTAATTTTTCAGTCTTGTCCAACTCTTCACACCACAATTTGGAGTTTTCTTGGAAAAGATACTGGAGTGATTTGTGATTTTCTTCTCCAACATGTTTTACAGATGAGGAAACTGAGACAAACAGGGCTAAGTGACTTGCCCAGGGTCAAACATCTACTAAGTGAGGTCAGATTTTAACTCAGAAAGATGAGTCTTCCTAACTTCAGACTAGGCAGTCTATCCAGTGTCTCCCAGCTGTCACTTGTGGATTAAAACTATTGTGCCTTCATGACTGAAAATCTCAATACATTATAACAACTTCCTTGGCCAGAAATCCTGAGGATATTCCCTTCACAGATCCATTTTTTTAGAGAGAACTTTCTTTGCCTCATTTTGTTAAGCCTTAATCACTGAGTGGGTGCTGCCCCAGTTAAACTGAGATCTGTTAATGACCTTAGCTTGAAAAGGCCAAGGTCCCCTATTGCATCCTGGGCCAACTCCAGATTCACTGATCCATATCTGGCCACTGGACCCGGATATCTCTGGAGGAGAAAGTAAGAATGATGACTTTGCACAGCCCTCCCTCATTTAAATCCAATTCATTTACATGTCATGGCATCACTTCCCTTCAAGAATGAAGGACAAACAGCAGCAGGAAAGGGCAGAAGAGCAATGAAGTTCTTCCTCCCTTTGTCCTGTCCTTCCTCTCCTCCCCAGCCCATTGTGTAGATCAGTCTCTATCCCATCAATGATTAGGCATTCACCATTTTAGTTCATAGATTAATATCACTCTTCATCTTTTAAGAGAGAAAATCATGTGACATTGTGAAAAGAACACAGCCCTTGGAATCAGAACATGGGTTTGAGCTCTATCTCTGACCTTGGGCAAGTCATAGAATCTCAGAGTTGGGAGGGACCTTAGAGGTCATCTCTTCCAACTCCTGTATGAAGATTGAACCACTCAGGGCCAGTAGTTAACATGCTTTTCTTTAAAGAGATTGAGGTTTGGTCCACCTACTTCATTTTGGGATAACTCCAATTGTTAGAAAATGCTTCCTTATACGGAGCTGAAATTTGTCACTATTCAAATTTCACCCTTCAGTTCTAGCTTTTCCATTGGGGGTTGACTTAAGTATATTATATTTTCTCCTTGAAAAGTGTTCAAACATGGAAAATGATTAACATGTTGTCCCCATTAATCTTCTCTTTATCAAACTAATGCCCCTCCCCTAGTCCCTGTAATTGATTCAAATATACCAGAGTTTCAAGAATGCATAGCATCTTGGCCTATTTTCTCTACAAGTCAGGCTTTTAACTTGGGCTAAAGGGGTTCATAAATTTGGATGGAAAAAATACATTCTTATGTTCACTAAGCTGTAATTGAAATCTAGTATTTCTCTTAATTACTTTTTAAAAAGCATAATTCTGAGAAAAAGTTCATAGTCTTCACCAGGCTGCCAGAGAGGTCCATGACACAACTGACCATAAGGTAATCTATAAAGCAATTTGCAAACCTTAGAGAGCTATAGAAATGCTAGTTATTAAAAAAAAAAATGATGGTGCAGTAGATAGGGCTCTGGCCCTGAAGTCAGGAAGACCTGAGTTCAAATCACGCCTCAGATACTTACTCTCTCTCTCTCTCTCTCTCTCTCTTCCAATGGATTTAACTCTCACTTCTATGTTGTTGACCCCAAGATCTATATAGAGCCCCACCGTCTCCACTTCGTTTCAATCTAATACCTTTAATTTCCTCTTGTACATTTGAACTGGGTGTCTTTGAGATATCTCAAACTCAATATGTCTGAAATTGAACGCATTATTGATCTACCCAAATCCTATCCTCTTCCAAACACCTTACTTTTGTCAAAGGCATCACCATTTTCCCCATCTCTTAATGTTTATAACCAATCATCCATGTTGACTTGGCTTTTGATACCTGTCTATGGTATCTCATGAGTTCATCATGGCAACCAGCTTCCTTTTGGTCTTCCTTCCTTTCTCTTGGTATTATAGACACTCTGTGACCAATAATTATTCTGGATTCTTTTCTCTCCCTCACCTCAATTAACCAATATGTTGCCAAGCAGGGACATTTTTTCTGTATTACATGCATTGGGGTATAGAGTCATATAGTAGGGTAAAGTACTTTGTGATCATAAAACACTTTATAAATCTAAGCTATTATTAGGAATTGAGTCCACAGAACCATTCATATATTCGGTAATTTATTTTTGATATTTTGATATTTATTTTGGTAAAAAATAATAGCAAAAAAACCTTTAGGGGATGTTATAAGAGAATACATATTTTTTTCAGAGTTCTCTTATGCATATTTTTTTGTAGAACGCTACAAATATTACCCCCCCTGCCCAACCCAGCCTCTTTGATAAGCAATGGCTCCAATCAAAGTAACATTGATTTTCATTCAGTACAAAGTTAAAAAAAGTTATGTTTTGTTATGTTATGTTTTATTGTACTATGTCATATTATTACTTTTTTTTTTTAAATATAAGAGAGAGGCAGCCTTGGTGTAGTGAATAGAAAGCTGACTTGGGAGCCTGGAAGATCTAAGTCTTTGGCTCGTACAGGTTGTGTGACCTTGGACAAGCCTCTTAACTTTGTCATATTCCAGGCAACTTTCTAAGAGCATAAATTTCTGGTAATGTGACAATCTGCATTGATGGAAAGTTCTTATACCAATGAAATTACAGATCTAACCCCTATTACAGATCTTATGCTTATTACACTGAGAAGTCTCTGAAGAAATGCACTGCACTCTGTAGTGGAAAACAAAGGAAAAACTATTTGAATATGCCCTCAGCAAACCATCCATAGCATGCATGCTGGGGTTAGAGTTTCACATGAATTTCTGCTTAAAATTGAATGGCAAATAGGAGTATGAGGTGTGGAGATTTGCCCAGTGCAATTCATGGAACATGGAAGACCTCCAAGTTTCTAAAAGGTTTCTAAGGGCAAATAGAGACAAATAAAGAAAATCTTGTGGCAGTTCTGTGTGATGGTTTTTCTAGATTCAGACACATTCCCTTCCTATTTTCAATATAGCCTGCACTCTGCTTCCCCCTTGTTCTAGCATCTTAGAGCACTCAATGATACTTAAGGAACACTAGGCCAAACAAAACAAATGAATAAGTAAAAACAAATGGACTCTTCTTTCATCTTGAAAGGAAAGCACTGGGAAAAGCCACTGTCAAGTGGTTGCTGGCTTCAAAAGAGTTTGAGAATTGTAAACCAATGTAAGAGCCAGATCTAGGCAGTGGAGAGGAGATGATGGCATTGGGGCAAGGTGGTGTTGGTGCAGGGCATGGGTGTCCCTATGGGGAGGGCAGTTGGCTGACTGCCACTTGTTCCTACTAACATCAGTGGGAGATTGAGAAGTAGTCCCAAATAAAGTGCCACATAAATATAGGTCAAGTAACTACAAGAGCAAAGTTACAAAATCTGGAATTTAAAGACATGATTTCAAATCCGGCCTTAGATAATTACCAACTTATGACCCAGGAAAATTAATGAACCTCCCTGAGCCTCTGTATCTTAATTTTGAAATGGATTGATGATAGTGATTATTTGCCTGGTATTATGAGGATTAGATAACATGTGACAGCCTTTAAAAAATCTTACAACATGATATACATTTTACTATTATCATTATTGTTGTTGTTGCTTTAAAAAATGCTATTGTTGGGGCAGCTAGGTGGTGCATTGAGTAAGAGCTCCAGCCCCAGAGTTGGGAGGGCCTGGGATGGGTTCCAGCCTCAGAAAATTAGCACATGCACATAAATAAATAACTAGCCATGTAACCTTGAGTAAGTTACTTAACCCCAATTGCTTAAAAAAAAAAATGTGGTTGTAACTAAATGGTTGCAATAGACTTAGTTCACAAAGAGAGAGAAGTCCAGAGAAGTGAGCAGCTGCTTGCCATTTCCCAATGTTTAGCAGATAGAAGCAGGGTGGAAGAGTTCCTCTGGCTAATTAGTGAATGCCCCAGGCCTCAGAGACAGATTGGGAAAGCTCATGGGCTGAAATTGCTTTTCCTGAGAAAAAGGGAATTTCCTGCAGCCTATCAGAGTGACCAAAGAGAAGAAGGAAGGAGGGTTTGATAAATCAGTGTTCAAAATTCATCAGGTTATGTTGATTTTTTTGGAGGGCAATTGGGGTTAAGTAACTTGCCCAAGGTCATACGGCTAGGTTTTTGTTTGTGTGTGTTAAGTGTCTGAGGCCGGATCCTGTAGCAGCAAACACCCCAGCATCCCCAGAGTGGCTGCCAACTCAGGTTCTTAGATCTGCTTTTCAAAAGGAAAGCAACTCAAAATGGGTTAACAAGCTTACTTCAATCAAACAAACATATATTACCTAGTTCAGGGGAAAAAGGTCAGCACCCTGAACTTCAGAGTATACATACAGATCAAACAGACAGACTTCCAAACTCTTCAACCATTATCAATACCAAAATCACAGTTACCAGAGAGGGAAGCATCAACACCTGGGTTTTCAAAGCTGGGGGGCTCTCAACAACAGCTTCCCAGAGTCTCATCTGGTCAAATCACACAACACTTCTCAAAGTGAGCCCCAAAGCAAGGCCTCAAATCAGGGACTATATAGTCTTCTCCTGGCTCAGAGAATGTAACCACCCTCTTGACCCACTGCCCAATCATACAGCATCAAGGTGTGGTCATTCCTGAAAACCAAGCCTCCTACCACAGGCTCCATGTGACCACATTCAGCCTATTTAGGAGGCAGAATATATTTTCAAATCAAGGAAGGTTCTCAGAGTCACTTGAGTCAATCAAAGTCTCTTAAGCCAATCAAAGGGCCTAGGGGCAGGGAAGATCTTCAAATCTGCATTTCCATTACAGATCAGAACTCAGGTCCTTCTGACTCCAGGGCCGGTGCTCTACTCACTGTGCCACCTAGCCGCCCCCAAGTTATCTTGATTTTTGAAAAATCTTTATGTGCCAGGCTTTCCAGATGCCAAATGCAAAGAATTAGTAGCAAATACAAGGGAGGAAATTATCCATAGTGAACTTGGAATCTTTTAAAAGCTTCTCAAAGCCCATTTTGGTCCACTTGTTTTGCTTTTTAAAAATTGTAACCATCAACAAAAAACAATGCAAATTAATTATTTTCCTGCATTTTTACTCTACTTGTCTTTAAGATTGTATTAGGACAATTTGTGGAGAAGGAAAGACTTTAGGACCAAATAAGAATTAAAGAGCATTATAAAATGCAAAATGGATAATTTTGATTACATTAAATTGAAAAGCTTCTGTACAAACAAAGCCAATGTAACCAAGATCAAGAGGGAGGTGGGAAATTGGGAAAGAATTTTTACAACCTGTGTCTCTGATAAAGGACTCATTTCTAAAATATACAGAGAATTGAGTCAAATCTATAAGAACACAAGTCATTCCCCAATTGATAAATGGTCAAAGGATATGAACAGGCAGTTTTCAGAGAAAGAAATTAAAGATATCTATAAGCATATGAAGAAATGCGCTAAATCACTATTGATTAGAGAAATGCAAATCAAAACAAAATCTGAGGTACCATATCTCTCCAGTCAGATTGGCTAAGATGACAAAACAGGAAAATGACAAATGCTGGAGAGGATGTGGGCAAATTGCAACACTAATGCATTTCTGGTGGAGTTGTGAACTTATCCAACTATTCTGGAGAGCAATCTGGAATTATGCCCAAAGGGCTATAAATAATTTCATACCCTTTGACCCAGCAATACCACTTCTAGGGTTATATCCCAAAGAGTTCATAGAAGTGGGAGGAAGATCCATATGTACACAAATATTTATAGCAGCCCTTTTTGTGGTTGCAAAGAATTGGAAATTAAGGGGGTGCCCATCAATTGGGGAATGGCTGAACAAGTTGTGGTATATGCATGTAATGGAATACCATTGTCCTATAAGAAATGAGGAGCAGACTGACTTCATATTTACCTGGAGAGGCTTATATGAACTGATGCTGAGTGAGAAGAGTAGAACCAGGAGGAATTTGTATACAATCATGGACACAACATATGTGTGACAACCCACTATGACAGACTGGACTCTTCTCAGCAATGCAGAGATATAAGTCAATCCCAAAAGATTCATGAAGGAGAGAGATGCCTACATCCAGAGAAAGAACTAGAAAGAACTGAGTTTGAATCCTGATGGAAGCAAACTACTTGATCTTTTTCTTTTCATTGTTTCCTTTTACTTCCTCTTTACCATTTTTCATTCCATCTAGTACAATACACCTTTGTAACCTGACTAATGTCTAATGTGAAAGTATTTGCAGATCCTATACTGGACTATATGCTGTCGTGGGGTTTGGGGGGAGGGAGGGAAAGGAAATTTGAAACTCAAGGAACTATGGAATTGAATCCTGTAAAATAAACAAACAAATTAATTTAAAAAAAAGATTGTATTAGGACATTTAGAAGACACAGGATGTGTAAGGATCTTCATAATATATAGACAACCCATTTGGCTTGCATGATACTATTTAAAAGCCTTATCTGTTAGGGAATTCAAGTGCCTGATAGGAAAAGACCAGGAGTTCCTCAGTCCCTGGAGAAAGAGCGTGGCCTTGTTTGTCCTTAGATCAAAGCCTTTGGGGACAGTAACTTTAAAAAACAAAATGGTCGAGTGGAGTAGTCAGTCCCGGATTCAATTATTGCCATGCTATCCCAATTGGAAAACAATTGAAATAAAATTCAACCAACATTTGTTAAACGATACTCTAGGCAAGACAATGTGCTAGTCTGTGTGAATTCACAAAAGTGATTTCACCTCTGTGGGTCTCAGTGGGCCATTGTGGAGGCAAATGATGTACCTAGACTCTCAGAAGGTTAGAAGGTTTGGGAAATGCACAAGTCCAGAATCTATTGAATACATAGAAACCATAAATATAAGTAACATCCTAGAGTACTAGGACATTAAGTCTCTTGCCCTAGGTCACACTGTGAGTAAATATGACAGAGAAACTTGAACTCATGTGGCTACAAGGCCTCCTTTCTCTCAGTTGTGCCATATTGCCTCTCACAGTCAGAAGAATGGCAAGAAGTGTGAATGATATTTAAATTGTGATCATTCTCTACTCCAGATCACATCTTCATAGTTACATAATTTACTGATAGGTGCAAAAAATACAGAATCTTGCTGCTGATAGTTTTTTTGGGGAAAAATCACAGCCAAATACCACTTCAAAGGCTCTCACTTAAGCAATTGGTCCCTTATGTCTGTATGTGTATGTATATATGCTTGCATGTATAAATGCATAAACACAATACATGTGTGTATATGTATACATATATTCCTTCTATAAAATTCCTTTGATAAATACAACACAACTGTATTCAATAATCTTCTGACTCAGTGTTAACCAAGACAGAAAACAAATCTATTGATGATTGTCAGAGGTATTTGCCACTCTCAGAAAGTATGTCTTCTACATGGTCCAAAGGAAAAACAATATCCTATTAATGATGGAGTCCTCAGATGTTGTCTTTATTAGGGATATTGGGGTGGTCAAGTCCCAGAATATTATAAGACTTCCTCAATGAGTTCTAGAACTTTCAAGGGAGATTAGTCTAACAATCCTTATGGAAAAATATTAAACAAATGAAAAAATGTCTTATTAAACTAATTATAATAGATAGTTGGATGGTTATTCCATTGAGTGATTACATCAATACACATATTGGTACAGGGATGTCAGAAGGATAATGAATGGAATACAGACTTTAAAAAAAATAATTTTTTAAGGGTTCAAGTTTCTTTATTGTGTTCAAGTTGTAAGTACAGGAGCTATGCATGAATATGATTTCACTGCTTATTGTCATGGGAACTTTGACCTGCTTTGTTTTCAATCTGAGCCAATTCAGCTCTCCTTTCACCATGTGATACTTCCTGCCACCAAGCCTTTAGAGAGGATGGGGAGCTCACCACACTAACATCAAATTTAATGCCTATCTGATTGACATAACCCATTGCAGTTCAGAATTCCTGAAATCAAATGATCCACCAAATTCAGTCACTCTTATAGCTGTGATTAAAGCTCTACCATGTTCAACTGGGCACAGAAGAGGGAAAGAGCAGACTGAATACATTTGGGAACATGTGCAATGCTATTTTAATGATATCAATCTACTCCCTAGTGCAAGACCCAGCTTGTTAGCATAAATGTTCTTGTGGTGATGCAACATACTTGTTAATGTTTTAATATAATTATCTCAAAGACATTAAAATTGTATATGATGTGAAGGTTGTTGGAGAGATATATACTGAGTATAAGTAAACTAAAAAGGATTTCTATGCATAACTTAAGTTCAAGTCAATTAGTGACATCATTGGAGAAATCTATGATTAGAAAAGGAGGTAGGTTTGTCATGTGATGATGTTGGGGGATAACAAATGAACAACCAATATGTATTCCATTGGTATACTCAAAGTAGAAAAAGACATAGAAGAAGATTTCCAGATTGGGAAAATCTCTGTAGAGGGTCATAAAAAGCACAGGAAGGATCACAAAGGATCAGATGGAATGGAAGGTCTGTGGTCTGTAACATCAGAGTCAATATCCACCTCAATAAAGTATAAATCAGTGGGAGTTTTGATGCTTTAAGTACTTAAACTATTGAAATTAAATTGTTTTGAATCAAAATGTTATTTAATTGAATATTTTATTTTTTATCAACTTATGATTCATGTTTTTAAAATGTACACTTTGTATTTTCAACAGGAAGAAGAAAATTAGATTTTTATTTTTCTTCAGTGTATCTGGAGAATTTCTGTAGTCAACCTCTTCCTTATATCTCTTGCTTTTAATATTATGACCAGAAAATATTTTTATTTGAATTAATATGCTTGGGCACATTGGATTTTTACACTTTAGTTGTCTAGTTCCTAAATTAGAGCATTTCTGAATGTGAATGTACTAAAAGAATAAAGGGCTAAAAGTAACAAAACTTCAATAAAACTATCATTAATACAACATACAATTTTAAGAATTAAAAATTCATCACCAATATTTAAATACAAGCTTTAGGCTAAAGCATCACTTTTCTCAGTTATTCTCTTTGTCATTACCCATCTGGGTTCAAAATTGGGTAAAAGCAAAAAAGCAAGTTGTACTGCATTTGAGAGATTTTGCATCAATTACAAAAATTCCAAGCTACTTCCTTAAGAGGAAAACAAAACAAAACAAACCCAATTAAAAAAAATAAACATTTTTATTTAAAGTTTCGAGTTTCAAATTCTATCCCTCTCTCCTCCCCTTTTCTCCCCTTCCATGAGATTTTAAGTAGATAGAGGTTATACATGTGCAATTATGTAAAACATTTCCATATTAGTCATTTTGCATGAGAAGACTTTGTAAAAGAAAAAATGAAAGACAGAAGGTGAAAAATAGCATGATTCAAGTCTGTATTCAGTCAATACCAGTTCTTTCTCTGGAGGCAGATAACAGTCCTTTGGGATTGTCTTGGATCATTGTGTTGCTGAGAATAGCTAAGTCATTCACAATTCTTCACTGAACAATATTATTATTGTGTAAAACTTTCTTCTGGTTCTGTTCACTTTATTATGCATCTGTTCATGTAAGTCTTTCCAGGTGTTTTTCTGAAAACATCCTGTCATTTCTCATAGCACAATAATATTCCATTACAATCTTTATACCACAGCTTGTTTTACCATTTCCCAATTGATAGGTATCCCTTTAGTTTCCAATTCTTAGCTACCAAAAAAAGAACTGCTATAATATTTTTGTACATATAGGTCCTTTTCACTTTTTTTTGATGTTTTTGGGATATAGTCCTATCAATTGTATTGTGGGATCAACAGATATGTACAGTTTTATAGCCTTTTGGGCATAGTTCCAAATTGCACTCCAGAATAGTTGGATCAGTTCACAACTTCACCAATGATGAATTAATGTCCTAGTTTTCCCATATCCCCTTCAGTATCCAACATTTTTATTTTTTGTCATATTAACACTCTGATAGGCATGAAGTGATAACAGAGTTGTTTTAATGTGTACTTCTCTGATCAATAATGATTTGGAGCAAAAAAAAAAATCCCACTCTCTTTTCAATGCTGATATTCTTTTAATGTTAATTCTATCCGTCTCTCATTGTCTCATGATGTACTTAGCACAGTGTCTGTTGCATAGTAGGTGCTTATTAAATATTCATTGATTGATGACTGTAAAACAGTGAGCTCCTCTATCTTGGAAGACGCCAAATTCCTGGTGGCCCAAAGCATAGTTGGGAGGTGCATGGTACATCTAAGGCATACTCTGTATTCATGTGGAGGGTAGGGAAGGGACCAGATCTTTTGTATTCTCTGCTACTCCTCCCATATTTAACACCAAACACCACAAGTCATATGTATTTCAGATGTGATCTTGGTAATAACCTTGCACACCCAAGTTCAATTATTATTTTTGAAGCTTGACAGCTTATTTCCATAGGATAACTTGGCTTTACTTGGGTCTACTAGGTCTGAAGAAGTAAAGGCTAAAAGGTTAATTTAGTTGCCTTGGTATATGCTGTGGGTGGCTTAGCTCTTCTCCGTCTCAATGTGGCTCCATCTCAAAGTCAGCTAAAGTTCTAAGAAAAAAAATATTATTAAGAATATTTTGGTGGTACAAAGTTAAATTCGAGTAAAATCACCATCACTGCCTGAGTATCATAACAGGCTATAGAGTCACATGTTATTGGGTTATGATCTTTATCGGTAGTCATATATGGATCTATCATCAGATTTGGGAAGAAAGGGCATCATTTAAAATCTTTGAAAGCTAGTAATTGTTACCTCTTATAGTCAGACTCAATCAACGAGCATCTGAAAAGTACCCTCAACATGCCAGGCACTATGCTAGGCACAGGGGATATCTGAAACAATTCACACGCACAAGAAGCTTACATTTGAATTGATAGGGAATAACATATGGGTTCCCCAAGCCAGCCTGGAAAGCCTGAGAGTACAGTGGTGAATGCGGGGGCTGCATTTTTGACTCAGACTACTGGAAAGGACTTTGGACATAACCAAGACATAATTTTATATAAGAGGAAATTGAGGACCATAATGCTGATAGACTTTACCAAGGTCATACCCTTTTAACCAATGTCTTTCTAGAAATTTAAACGAAGGACTTTGTTTCCATCGTGTCCAGAAAAACAAACAAAAAACTAGGTATTTAATGCTTTAGCTATAATTTCAGAGCATCATCACTGGTTACCTGGGGTCTATACTGGATGGTCTTTTGGGGGGTTCTTCCAGATCAATGTTTCCATTTGCTATTTCTGAGCTATAAAATGCTCTCAGCATTTATCTGCATTTGAGAATTAAGAGGTTTTGTTATGAAGTTGTATTCCAAGATCATCGTTAGGAAGGTGCTAAGTATATCAAACTCCACATTTATGAACTTCAATGGACATTTTGAATGTGGCTCATTTGTCTATAGGTATCAATTTTTATCTGGTTACCTTATTATATATGCATGCTACCAGTGATAGATAGTTTTAATATAACAGAAATTAAGTGAACGTTTTTTATAGGTTCTCTTGCAGAGAGGAGTATATTAATGAAATATTGATAAAGTCCTTCTAGGCATGATAAAATGGTCAGAATATTTAAAGGAAGTCTTTAAAAAAGAAATTCCATATTGCCCTGAAAGATTAGGTATTGTGGTTTACAGATGGAATAATAAAGGAAGTAACCACTTTGTTAAAAAAATATTTGAAAAAATAGGCTTATTCTGGAACAACCACAAGGGTTCTCATACCAAGGAGATCTTGACTATTAATTTCTATTATCAGATTTAATGAGTGTGAATATATATTATAAAAAGATTATATAACATAATATAAAAATATTAAAAAGAGCAGATATATTGCCATGGAGATGTTACATCCCTTTCTGGGCCTGTACTATTTCAGATTTTAAGATGGCAGTACTCAGGTGGTCAGTCAGGTCCATCAAAGCCATCAGAGCTCCCATGGGCTGACAGAGTTCAAAGCAGAGTCTGATGCAATACTGGGCAGGCAGTAACTGGTGATGGAGGAAGGACCTGAAGATGGTGTGAAAGATAGTTTTCTGAGGACCTCCAAAACTTTAGGGGTTGTGATCCCTCATTTCCCCTGGGAGAAAAATGCTAGCTTTGGACTTGAGAAGCTCCACTTAGCTACACTAGGCAGAACTTTGTGAGCAGCCTATAAATGGGGAAGGGGATATTTAGGGCATGGATTCTGGGAGTACCCATGTTATCTACACATGTACCTTATCGGCCTTGAGGCTAGAAGGTTGGAAATCACTTTCTAGGGGTGTGTGTGTGTGTGTGTGTGTGTGTGTGTGTGTGCCTACCCAAGCATGCAAGGGGAATATGTGTCTCCTACCCCCTTGTTGGGAAGAAACTTTTGTAGCTACTATAACTTTGTACAAGTTAGCTTTTTCTAGAATTTAATAAATAAGGTTCTGGTTGATTGATAGTATAGTGGGAGTGGGGGGAGTCAGAGAGCTGGTATAGTGGATATAGCCCTGAACTTGGAGTTGGGAGACTGAGTTCAAATCCTATCTCAGATGCTTATTCACTGTGTTACTCTGGGCAAGTCATTTCACTTAGTCTTATCTTAGGGCCCCTTCCCCATACTGGTATAAGGATTAAATGAGATAACATCTGTGAAGCAGTTTGAGATCCTTAAAGGGCTAGATTTTGCTTCTCTAGTCATTTCAGTTGTGTTCAATACTTGGTGAACCCATTTGGGGTTTTCTTGGCTTTCAAGACTCAGCTCAAAGTGCTTCTGTTGTTGTTCAGTTGTTTTAGTCATGTCCAACTTTTTGTGACCCCATTTGGGGTTTTCTTGGCAAGGAGTGTTTTGTGGTTTCCTTGTCCACATCATTTTGAGATGGGGAAACTGACCTCACTATGCTAGAGTCAAGTTTCAATATTTCTGACTGTGACTGCTCAGACCAATGAAGGCTCGGAATGCTCTACCACAGGTCGGGCACGAATAGTCCATGTGAACATTTGGGATGGATTCTCCAAATTGATGATCCTGTGTTTCCTTTGAGCTGTTTCAATTCTGCTTTGCTCATAGAGCACAGCACCTTCTCTGATGTGATCATGCCATGCTGAGTGATCCTGTGCACGAATCTCCAATGTCACGAAATCACTTCCAAAGTTCTTGAGAGAGACCTTGAGAGTGTCCTTGTATTGCTTCTTCTGACCACCATATGAACGCTTGCCCTGTGTGAGTTCTCCATAAAACATTCTTTTTGGCAAGCATATATTTTACATTCAAACAACATGGCCAGTCCATTGGAGTTGCGCTTTCTGAAGCAGAGTTTGAATGCTTGGCAGTTTAGTTTGAGTAAGAATCTCAGTGTATGGTACCTTTTCCTGCTAGGTGATCTTCAGGATCTTCATAAGACAATTCAAATGAAAGTGATTCAGTTTCCTGGCATGGTGCTGGTAGGCTTCTGGGTTTCACGGACATAAACAATGAAATTGCATATTTTCAGAAAGGGATCTTGAAGGAGATGAAGTAATTGCTAGTGGGCTGCAATTAAACAATGAAATGCAGAAATATGATTAAGTTTGTATCAATGACTATGGCATATATTGAAGACACATCTAACCCCCTTCCTTTACAATCAGCATTCAAACCCACCTTTTATTCTTGTAATTTATAAGATCAGAGATTTAGAGTTGGAAGGGACTTCAGAGGAAGTTCATTGACTTCCTCAAGGTCCCCATCATTTAAATATCAGTTGAATTTTCTCTTTATTTCTCTAGGGAATAACAAAGGACAAGCTATTTTGGTTGGGAGGGAACAACCAATACAATGGATAGTTCCTCTTTCTCTAGTGTAAGAAATTGCTTTTTGACCATTTTTCACTTTCTCAATGTTATTCTCTAAAAATAATTTTTAAAAAATACCCTGAGCAAAAGATTTTCATTTTCATACTTTTCCTATCAGAAGATTGAAACCCACAAGAATAAGGAAGGATGCTTTGAGATAGACCATATTCTCACTCTTCCAGCAACTTGCCTTCCTTTTGTGCTGAAAATTCAGAGTATTTTCACAGTTCTGGAACTTCTGTGTGCTCTTCAGTTGAGAATGTTTGAATGGGAATAGAGTTAATTCCCCTCCTAGTTGGGCCTCCCTTACACACAATATGTCCCTTCCCAGTGATATGACATACATTTCAACTTTGCTCTTCATTTGTCCTTGTTTTTCAGTGGTTTTGGTCGTGTCTGGTGCTCACTGATCCAATTTGGCATTTTATTGGCTATTTTCTTCTCCAACTTATTTTGCAGCTGAGGAGAGTGAGATAAACAAGATTACATGACTTGTCAAGGGTCACACTTCTAGTAAGTGTCTGAGCCTGTATTTGAACTGCCACCTTGCTACCCTAAACGTAACTTCTTTTTAAGAAACAAATACAGGCCATCCTGGAAGGGTCTTCTCATTCCAACCACTTGCTAGAGAAGTTCTCTTGAAATATCTGGTCATTCAATGGGAAATGTACAGAATATAAATGTTACTGAGAGACAAAACAGACAAGGGCCTAGCCTCAAAGTTAAGAAGACATGTTTAATTCCTGGTTCTAGGTAACATTCTATGACCATAAGTTGCAGAGAATAAAAATAATGATAATAATTATGCCTAGAAGTAGCAAATGTGAAGGTTTGCCAAGGGCTTCTCGTGTATTAATCATCTGATCTTCGACATAACTCTATGAGATAGGTGCTATTTTAACTTCATTTTTTAGATGAGGAAACTGAGGTCCAGAGAAGTTAACGACTTACTTTGGTAAAGGCATCTTCCTCATCTAGGAGTTACCAATATGAACAAAATCACAGATCTACTCCCAATCAGGCAAAATTGATCTTAAAAATGTCTACCAATTTTAAAGACACAAATCCCAGAATAGCGGTCTCATTGTCCTTGGAGGGCTGAGATGTGTCAATAGCAAATCAGTTGTCTGCTAAGGGTGCCTAGTTCTTTTTTTTTTTTTTGCTTTTTTTGGAGGGCAATTGGGGTTAAGTAACCTGCCCAAGGTCACACGGCTAGGTTTTTGTTTGTGTGTGCGTTAAGTGTCTGAGGCCGGATCTGAACTCAGGTCCTTCTGACTCCAGGGCCGGCGCTCTACTCACTTCGCCACCTAGCCGCCCCAAGGGTGCCTAGTTCTGATCTGTGTATAGCATCAGACAAAATGTAGAGGCCTTCCCTTTAAGTTGTCTAATTCAACCTGTGACCCACTATCTTTAGGAACCAAGCTATCTTAAACATTACATAGTGGCCCAAACTTTGTAGACTGATTTTTCTATTAGTAATAATAAGAAAAATAATTATTACATGGCACTTAAAGGTTTGTAAAGCATTTTATACATATCATCTCTTTTTATTTCTTATTAAAACCCTGTGAGGCTGTTCTTATACCCAGGACACACACAAACACACTCACAGACACATACACACCAGCCTGGTTTCCCCTTCCAACTCTCATGCTGTATTTCAAGTCAATTGAATTCTGACTCCAACTAGGGATAGCAGCATGCCATAGTGTGCAATTATCATTTCCAGATGTCACTGCACTCTCAGACCCAGGAGAGACATCCCAGCTTTGAGATAGGTTATCTAACACCATATCATCTCTCAAGGAATTGTCTTATGTTCAAGTAACAAGCAAAATATGAGCTTCCAAGGTTTTCTCCTCGTCTCAAGTCTTCCACTCCATTTGATTAATAAAGAGATTTCTACTCAGGAAGTAAGGTGTTTGATAATGGGACAGGATGGGACCAGACCTGTGATGTAACTGATATCAGGAACCCCTTATGATAAAGCTCCCTCTACCTAAACAGGTAACTACTGCTCTACAGTTAGGAGATGGAAGGAGCCCAGAGACCAGGGTCACACAGCCAGTGGGTGTCAGGAGTGGGGCTTATACCCCAATCTCTGTACTGCCCCACTTCACATTGGTGTGTCAAAAGAAGAGGGGGAAAAAGACAGAAGGAGCTACATGAGCTAGAGCTCTTTACTGTGGGCATGAACTGAAGCCATATTTCTATTGCAAATGGGCCAGACCAGCACTGACTGAACGACATGTGTTCTCAAAAGAAAGCAATCAGGCTAGTCTAATTTTATTAACTTAACCTTAATCTCCTAAATGGCCCCATACCACACGTACTTCAGGGCCAATGTTTCTCACAGTAGGAGACATCATTATAGATTTCCCATTCAGTTCTTACCTTTCTGACCATACCAACCTGTTTTGAAGTGAAAGCAATGGGGAGCCTGGGATAGAAGCGGAAATCAGGCCAATTACCTCTTTTCCTCAAGGTTTTCTTCCCTCCGTCTCCCCCGCCCCACCTCTGTCCTTAAGTCTAGGCTCAGAACTTTTCTCTGCATCCTATTTTTCTGAGCTTGCCTCTTGTTATCACTCATTTTGATATCTTGCTCAAGTATCACCCCACCTTTCCAAGTCTCTCCTATAGACATATCCATGTCTTTTAAATGAAACTATGCCACAAGAGGAATTAATGACAGGAAAAAATAATCTAAGTTGGTGCCACTGATGTACATGGCATTTCAGGCAAGAGGATCATATCCACATCACACGGCTGTTTCATTTATATACCCATAGGGCTAGGAGGGAGTTGTTCACATGTCATGGGTTATACAAAATCTGCCTTTTAACAGGAGATATGTCTGTGATTGAAATGGATATTCCTGAATACAGAGCAACGGCTATTTTCTTATGTGATTTTACTAAGGCAACTTCTGTTTTCTGCCCAGAGTGAAGCATGAAATCTCCAACTCACCCCAGTATGAGGTGCTAAAAATAAAAATGAGAGAATTTGCATTGAAAACATTGTATTGGCAGAAGACCTTCCTTGGGTAGGGAGGAATGACTGGTGTACTGTTCCTATAGGATGGCTAACACTGTCAAGAGCTCGAAAGAAAATAAATTCTTCTTCTGACTTCCAGCTTCCAGAAAGGACATGAATGAGGGCAACATCTCTTCAGGGAATGACTCATGGAGAGAGAATTTCTTTGAGAAGCAAAAAGGCATATAAAGGTCTGGCACATAGTAGGCACTTAGCTTTCAGCTTGCTTCATTAGAGATTGCACGTAATTTCTACTTGGATGAGACTGGGGATTCTGTTTGTTGAGAAAGCTGTCTTGTCCCAACTGAGAAATTTCATCCACTGTATATTGCCTGGTCTATTCTAATTTGGATCTCTTCTCTGATTTCTCTTTGCTATCTCCTTGGATAAATAAGTTTATTCACTATTTGTAACAGTCTTTTATGTAACAAGCATTTCATAGTAAGTGGTTAAAGTCTTTAGGTATATTTTGGGATACTCCTTGCCCTTTAAGGGATAGTAACAAAGAAAACAGTTCAAACCTAAAAGTATTTTTTTTAGCCTAGCAATATTTAGGGGAGAAAAAGAGATAATCCCAGTATGGTGCCTCTACTATGAGGAGAGTTCAATGAATAGAGCATCTGAATTCAGACACTGACTAGTTATGTGACCCTGACTAAGTCATTTAATCTATTTGCCTCAGTTTCCTCAACTGTAATATGGGGATAGTATTAGCACTTACCTCCCTGGATTGTTGTGATGATCAAATAAGATCATATTTGTAAAGTTCCTAGCACAGCATCTGGCACACAGTAGGCTTTATACAAATGTTTGCTGTTGTCATTATTATTTTTGGTAGAACTTGGTGGCCAATTTTGTGGGACTTTCTCCAGTCATCATCCAGGTCAGATGGAGGAAGATTTCAGGGAATATCTATTCATATATCCCCGAGCTACACTTAGATACCGTATTCAGACACATGTGTAAGCTACTGTGGGGATTAAAAGTGCCCAATCTACAATAAAAGAGACTATGGAAGAGCTCTGAGCCAACGCCACTTTATTAAAGGGTCCATGATCCTTTCCAATGAAGTGGACTTCAGATCTTCCTCAAAATCTGAGATGTCCCCTTTGATCTATAGTGCTTCCAGGCCCTTATGTTCATAATGCTTGTTATCAGATTTGATACCTGTATACTCTAAAGGGGCTATACAAAGTACAGAGATCCATTGGTTGATACATTGCTTCATGAGCCAAAAATGATACATCAGCTAGAAATAGTATGTCAGCAGGGGTAGGTCTTGGGTTGGGCAAAGCATGGGGCATCTTCACTAAGTGGTCATAAGATGACCAGCTGCCCATGTGTGACAAGAAAGAATGGTACAGGGGTCCAAAAAGAAGTTGGGGGACTTTCCATGTAATTGAGTCACTTCTGCCATGCTGGGCTTGGTCACCTTGACAAGGAAAAACAATGGTGGAAGGTCTAGTTGGCTTCCTATGATTAATCAAGTGAACTTACAATCTGCAGCTCAGAGCTCTAGGGTCTAATATACAGACCTTATAATCACTACCCCTGTGGAATCATACCAAATTGATTAATACTGATTGGAACAGAGTATTTCAAATGAACTACTTCTCACATTACCTACACAGCACACATACTTTACACATGAAAACATTATGTACTAGAGTCTATGGCTTTCAGACTCTCATATCACCCTCAGATGAGTTGACATTATCTATCTGTCTGTCTGTCCGTCTATCTATCTATCTATCTATCTATCTATCTATCTATCTATCTATCATCTATCTATCTATCCAGCTATATATCTCTCCAGCTATCTATCTATGTCAAATATCACTAATAAAAATGAATCACTAAGTCAGCAAAATTCAGATTCTGTCCTAAGGTTTTATTTCCTCTAAATACACACCCATAGCATATGAACATTTAGGGCATGTGTTTTTCATTGCTTTATGCTTAACTCACGGAAATACTGGTTGTTGAATGGTTTTAGGTTTATTAAGATTTCCTTCTCGGAGAGAAAAATAAGATCTATTTGTTAAGTGCCAATGAGCCCAAAGTCAATAACTGTGAAGCCTTGGGGACATGGCAGGGCTCAAAAATGCAAAGAAGGCCTTTTTTTATCTCTTACATTGATGTGAGACAGAGAGATTGAAATAATATTGGAAATGTCATTTAACTCATTTTCCTGTCATCTATCATGATTCATTTCAACAAACATCTATTAAATTCCTACTATTTGGTTTGCTTCAGGTAAACAATGACAAAAAAACCAAACAGACAAAAACCTTCTTAGCACACTCAAGGTAGTGTGGCATATTCTATAATGGGCCAGCTTTGGTGTCAAAAGACCTGGATGCAATCTTGCCTCTGGTGTGTCTAATCTGTGTGATTTGGGGTAAGCCAATGAATGTTTCTGGGCCTCAGTCCATCAGCTATAAAGTGAGAGGGTGGAGTTAAATGACCACCATTAAATCCATGATTCTATTATTTCTCAATTTTAGAAATCTAGGTGTACCTCAATGCCTTGCTGAGGAAGTGGACTGGCAATATCATATCTGTATGTGAGGCCAGAAATATGGTTCTTTCTGGAGAGATGAAACAATGACTTAATGTCATGAGAGGTTGGGGCACACATAATCCAGTTTGTGTCAGAGTTGAGACATGAACCCAGATTTTCCTAGCCCAGAGATCAGCTTTCTATCCACTATACCGGGCTGCTTCTGTAGTAATATTCTGCTGATTCAACAGAGCCACAACTTGCAAACCAGCATCTGACCAAAACTATGTATCTAGTGAAAAATATATCCATCTGTCAGGTGAACAGTATTGGGTGACTAAGAGAAAACGTCTCTTCATTCCACTAAGTCATGCAATGGCTAAGACTAGAAAATGTCAGTAGCCCTTCAGAAGCAGAGCTGTGAGTTGTCCTTCCACACGTGGACCCTCAACATCTATGTTCCCTCTATGTTCATCCCTCTGTATGTGTGCCCTGGCTGCAGAAATCCCTTGGGTGTGGATTCCCACCATGGGCCCACTATTCCAATCCATGTGTGTATTACAGGAAAGTGAATTTCAGGTTTGTGGCAGAAAGGTATTCTTGCTACTTTTCCAACCATATCATTTTATTCAGCCCTTTTACTTGGAAATAATTGTATCCTCTGGCTGACCAGTAAAGTTAACATCTTAGAGGGAGTTTATGAACTAAATGGATTTAATAAATGCAAACCCACAAAGTATTTTGATCTTAGGATAGTCATTCTCTAAAAAAAAACTTGCTATGTGAGTTGGGGGGTTGGGATATGTTGTTATTATTTAGTCATTTTGGTTATGTCTGACTCTTCATGACCTAAGTAATGAGGGTTTTCTTTGCAGATACAGGAATGGTTTGCTTTTTTGTTCTCCAGCTCATTTTATATATGAGGATACTGAGCCCAACAGGGTGAAGTAACTTGCCCAGGGTCACACAGCTAGTAATTGCTTGAGGTTGGATTTGAATTCAGGTCTTCATGGTTTCAACACTTAGTTCTTCCTTAGAGGGTGTGGCAGTACTCTAATAGTCATGTTATAAATAGTAAATGTAAGTAATTGAGCTTTCTGCCTTGTTTTATCATATATTTACAGATGTGCATGTTGCTTCCCCAATAGAAGGGAAGCATCTGAGAGACTAGATCACTGATTTCACTGGAATAAAGATCTCCTAGAAGAGGAAATTCCCTCTACCAGTGCTGGTTGATACCTCCTTTTCACTTTACAGTCCCAGAGCTGTAGAGAGTAAATAGGTCAAACTTGCTGGTCATAATGCACTGGCAAAATTATTATTGCCAACTCAGATTAAGTAATTGGGAATTTTTTTAAGCAATTGGGGTTAAGTAACTTCCTCAAGATTATACAGTCAGTCATTATTTATGTGTGGGTGCTCATTTTCTGAGGCCAGGACCCATCCCGGGTCATTCTGACTCCGGGGCTGACATTCTTACTCACTGCGCCACCTAGCCACCCCTAACTGGGAAATTAAAAAAAATAATAAATTAAAATTAAACATACATAAAATTAATCTGTGGTAGTCTAAATCTATATGTGACTGCAAGGAACCATTTTAATTTAAGTTTGACATCATTGGTCTAGAGCGTTGAATTCCCCAGGGTCATACATTCAGGAGACAACAGAGGTGGGTCTTGAATTCTTGAAATTAAGAATGACTTTATTATTCTTTTTTCTTTTTTGGTTTTATATCTCCAATCCCTAACAAAGTATTGGACATATATACCAGGTTCTAAAAAATGCTTATTGATTGATTGTGTACAGAGGGAGTTTTATGAAAATTGTGGGCTATGGAAACTGGCCTAAACATGCTTTTACTGCATAGACAAAATCTGCAATCTATTTTTTCTTTGGCATCCTGGTGATTTTTCAGAACATGCAAGAAAAGCTAGTTCTTTCTAGAGAATCTATATTAAGAAATAAGGCATGGAAAAAGCTTGCCATGCTTGTTCAATGATTAATGGGTAAGTGTAAGAGTCATCTGACCAAGAGTTCTGATGCAGGAAAATCTCTTGAGATGTGAAATCTAGAAATATTATTCAAATCCCATGATAGAAGTGGATACTAAATTTCTTATTTATATATACCAGTTCCTTCCTTCCTTCCTTCCTTCCTTCCTTCCTTCCTTCCTTCCTTCCTTCCTTCTTTTTCATTCCTTTCTCCTTCCTTCCTTCCTCTATCTCAAAGCACAATGGAGTGGAAAAAAGAGACAGAGGGTGGGGGTGGGGCTAGGGAGTGGGAAGAGGCACAATTATTCCTTGGTGCTTAGAGAAATGGAGCTATAAAGAACACGACTATATGGAATGGTTTAACTTAGTGAAAAATGGAGTGTCTCCATAGGGCATCAGCTGGAACTTGTCATTTTCCCTAGAACATTTCCCACTCATGGCACTTTGCAGAGACATGCTTTCATTATTGATGGTGCTTACAATATTAGCTCTATTATTCTAGAAACAAATTCAACATTTTTTTTTCCTTGGAGGAGAGAAAGAAAAAATGTGGCTGTAGCTGTAGCTAGATAGGTGTCAGGAAATGCCCAGATAGGAATTCTCTGGCAAATTCATTTTCTCAGAATTGGAGGGGGGGGTGATTATTCAGCCTTTGTGGGGGCACTTTAGAATTAGTTAATATGCCATGTTTTGGGTGAGGAAACTGCGAGAGGAGGAGCAATTGGACAGCAGAATGGAAGCTAGATCTGCAATAACCACTGCATTTACAGTCAGCTCCTTATCTAATGGAAGAAACTTTGTAGATCATAGTCTTTTTTTTTATAATTGGGGAAACTGAGCCCAATGAAGTTAAGTGACTTCTCCAAGTTTACATAATTAATTCAGTTAAATTTAATATGCATTTAATAGATGTTATTATGTTCTAGGCACTGTACCAGATACTAGGGATACAAAAAAATGAAATAATTCCTGCACCAGGGAGCTCCCATTCTACTGGAGACAAATAGTATATCCACCAATAAGTAGATACAGAATGTATACAACAAATACCCCCCAATTTTGGTGAGGATTGCAACAAGATCCTGGGGGAGTTGAGAGCTGGGACTTAAGTCTTTTTTTTTGTTTTCTTTTTTTCATTTTTATTTTTTTAATTGTTTTATTTTTTTATTTTTTTATTTTTAAACAAATGCTTTATTAACTTCTGTTTTACATCATTCATTTCCTCCAGATTTTGAGTTACAATCATTTTCCCCCCATTATTCCCCTACCCAACCTCCCAGAATAGTAGTCCCACAAGATATCGATTCCTCCAATCTGCTCTCTCCCATACCTTCTCCCATACCCCCATCGACTTTTCCATTAGAGGAAGGTGAATCTCTGTGTCCCAATGCCTGCACATCTTATCTCCCTATTACAAGCAAAAGAGTATTAATAATAGTATTTATATTTGTTTGAAACATTTAATGTTATGACCTCGAATTTCAGATCCATTTCCTTCCTCCCTTGTCACACATTCCTTCTTGGGAGATAAGTAATTCAATATATGTTGTACATGTCTAGCTATGCAAAACATTATCATAGTAGATATATTGTACAAGGCTGCTTATAATTCCCTCCCACTCATCCCACCCCCCACCTGGTCCATTCCCTACATGATCCTGTCCCTCTTCTATAGTGGGTACTTCCAACCTCCCCTCCCCCCAAGGATGCCCTCCCATCCATCATCCCTCCTCTCATCCCCCTTCCCCCTATCCTGCTGCAGGTTGAGATATCCCATTTAGTATGTATGTCATTTTCTCCCTGAACCAAATTCAATGTGAATGTGGTTTTGCCTTTTTAGCCTTCCTTATTCTCCCCCTCCTTTGCAACCACTTCCCCTTGCTTCTTCTACATGAGATAGTTTACCCTACTCTGTCTCTCCCCATCTCCTCTTGCCACTTTCCTCTCTCACCTCATAATTTCATCCCTTGAGTATTCTCCCTTCCCAACAAATTCAACCTATGGCCTCTATCCATATATAACTGTAACCATATACACATACATTCACATATGTATTCATATGACCACACCCCCTTCTTCCATTATTTTCATAGTGAGAAAGATATCATCAGTTACAGTTATTGCTTTTCCATATAGGAATGTAAATAGTTCAACTTTGACAAGTTCCCCTTGATCTCTCTTCCCCGATTACCTTCTCAGGCATCTCTTCCTTCCTGTGTCTAGATGTCAAATTTTCTATTCTGTTTTTTTCCTCAAGAATGCTTGAAAGTCCTCTATTCCACTGAATGACCATATTTTCCCCTGAAACAAAATACTCAGTTTTGCTGGGTAGGTGACCCTTGGGTTCATTCCCAGTTCTTTTGCCCTCTGGAATATCATATTCCATGCCCTTCGATCCCTCAGTGTAGAAGCTGCCAGGTCCTGGGCTAGTCTGATTGTGTTTCCACAATATTGAAATTGTTTCTTCCTGGCTGCTTGTAGTATTTTCTCCTTGATCTGGGGATTCTGGAACCTGGCTATAATATTCCTGGGAGTTTTCTTTTTGGGATCTTTTCAGGAGGTGATCTGTGGATTCTTTCAACCTCTATTTTGCCCTCTGGATCTAAAACATCAGGGCAGTTTTCCTTGAGAATTTCTTGAAGGGTGATTTCTAGGTTCTTTCTTTGATCATGGCTTTCAGGTAGTCCAATAATTTTTAAATTGTCTCTCCTGGATCTATTTTCCAGGTCAGTGGTTTTTCCCATGAGATATTTCACATTGCCTTCTAATCTTTCGTTTGTTTGGATCTGCTTAACAGCATCTTGATTTCTCATAAAGTCATTAGCTTCCATTTGCTCCAGTCTAACTCTGAAGGAATGAATCTCCTCAGTGAACTTTGAGATTCTTTTTCCATCTGGCAAATTCGACTTTTTAAGGCATTCTTCTCCTCATTGCCCTTTTGGGCCTCCTTTGCCATTTGAGTTAGTCTATTTTTTAAGGTGTTGTTTTCCTCAGTCAGGCTGTTGACCCTCATTTCATACTTTTCCTGCATCCTTCTCATTTCTCTTTCCAATTTTTCCTCCACTTCTCTTATTTGATTTTTAAAGTCCTTCTTAAGGTCCTCTATGGCCTGCAACCCACTCATGTTTTCCCCTGGGGCTTTTGGAGCAGGACTTCTGACCTCACAGTCCTTTTCCTGCTCTATGCCCCCAAAATAGGAGTCTAGGGTTGCATTTTTCTGTTTCCTTTGCCTTGGCATGTTGCCACTTAATTGCTTGACTTTTGGGCTTGTTGCCACACTATGGCTTTAAGGCCAGATAGAGGAATTTTCGTCCCGAACGTGTGGGGGGCAACTTCCGTTTCTGGCAAGCTGTAAACCCACCCACAACTTCCACCCTAGATCACAATCCAGATCCAGGGAGGTTAAAGCAAGAGCGATTACCCCCCAAGACTGATCGCTGGATCTTCCCATGATTTGTAGGCTGGGAGCAGGAGCTGCCTCTGAAAATTACAAAATGGCGTGTCTCCTCAGTGGCTTCTAGCCCCCAGGGGAGGGAGCTGACGAATTCCCCAAATACAGGTCCCAAATTCCATAGGACACTAACCTCTTACTTTGTCCTAGGCATGTCTATGTTGATAATTCTGGAGTCGCCACAGCTCCTGGTGTTCTGGGGTTCCTCCAGCTGGCTGCTGGCCCTGCCGCCCTGGGGCTAAAACCTCGGCTCACGGGGACCTGGGCTGGCTCGGCTCCTGTGCTCTGCACTCTGCCAGGTCCCAGACCGTTGCGCTGGTCCTTCCTGCAGGGCTGCTGGGCTGTCCTCAGCGGGAGGTTAGCTTCTCTGTGTCGTTCTGTGGGTGCTGGGGCTCCAGAAGTTGTTCAGAGTCCCCTTTTACATAGTTTGGGGGGAATCTGGGGGCAGAGAGGCTTGGACGAGCTGTTTCTACTCCGCCATCTTGGCTCCGCCCCCTGGGACTTAAGTCTTGAGGGCAGTTAGGGGCCCTAAGAGGCAGAGATGAAGAACAAGATCATTTCTAGCCTAGGGGACAGTCTGTACAAAAGCTTGACCTTGGAAGATGAGGTTTTATGTGAGAGGTTCAGCAAAGAGGTAGGTTTGGCAAAACCAAAGACCTCATGAAAGGTAGTGATGATCCTGGGTAGATATGCTGAAGGTTGATTGCTAAAGGTTAAATATTCAGGCTAAACAAAGAGTTTGTATTGTATTCTTTGGAGTGTAGGTGCACTGAAGCATTTTGAACAGGGGATTGAGATGGTTAGATCCATGCTTTTGGAACATCAGTTTAATAGCTGGATGGATGATGGAATGGAGAAGAAAGAGGCTGGTTACATCAAGCACTGTGGATTGTCATGTTAGAAGGTGAATTTAGGAGCAATATGCCAGAAATAGTGTTCAGCTCTGGGGATGAAAAGAAACATAAATGAAATGAACTATCAGAAAGTTGTTCAAATCAATATTGTAATATTGACTGCCACTATCTTTTGATCATTCTAGTAATGTCAGAATTCCAGTTATGTCCTTGCATTCCTACATTCAGATTAGATTGAGCTGAACCACATCTTGAGTCCCTACCCTAGGACCTTTCCTTGTAAACAGAGCCAGCTTGAACCAGACAGCAGCCCCTGATGTCCTTCCTTCTTCCATTGGTATTCATGACATGAACCACAAAGCAATCAGAATAAAGGGATTGTCATTGCTCAGATTGCTGAGGGTGTTTAGCATCTCATAACCAGACCTTGTTATCTCGTAATACTTCCTTCTCCCCCTCCTAAAAGTATAAGAACATTTTCATTGGTATTTTGGTTGGAAAATTTTTGTGTTCTGCACTCATGGGACATCCTCAAGTGTGCAGGTTTGCTACCCTGTTATCCCAAATTAAAGGTGCTTTATTACTACTTATGACTTCAATTTTATTTCAGGACTTGACAAAACCAACCAACCAAAAAAAAATAAACAATCCCACCTCTCAAGGAGCACTCAGCCTAATGTGTGTGACAACATGCAAAAAACTATGTACCAACAAGAAATAGATGGGGTCAACTGCAGATAATTTTAGAGGGAAGGCACCATCACTAGAAGATTGGGAAAAGCTTATTGAAGATTATAGAATTTTGACTGGGACCTGAAGGAAATTAGGTAAGTCAGGAGATGGGCTTGAGGAAGTATCATTATTGATTAGAGAAATGCAAAATTTGAGATATTATTTTACACTACCAGATTGGCTAAAATGATAGAAGGGGGGGCGGCTAGGTGGTGCAGTGAATAGAGCGCCGGCCCTGGAATCAGAAGGACCTGAGTTCGGAGCCGGCCTCCGACACTTAATCCGCACAAACAAAAAAACCTAGCCGTGTCACCTTGGGCAACTTACTTAACCCCAATTGCCCTAAAGGGGTGGCTAGGTGGCGCAGTGAGTAAGAGCGCCGGCCTCGGAGTTTGGATGACCCGAGATCAGATCCGGCCTCAGAAAATGAGCACCCACGCATAAATCAAACGACTAGCTGTGTAACCTTGAGCAAGTTACTTAACCCCAATTGCTTTGAAAAAAAAATGATAGAAGGGGAAAGTGAGAAATATTGGAGGGGATATGGAAAAATTGGGACACTAATTCATTGTTAGTGGAATTATAAAATGATCCAACTATTTTGGAAGGCAATCTGGAATTATATCCAAAGCACTATTAAACTGCTTTTGACTTAGCAACATCACTTCTTGTGCATTTCCAAAGGGGATTAGATGAAAAGGAAGAGAAACTATATGTTTTAAAAGGTTTATAACATTTCTCTTTGTGGTGGCAAAGAACTGGAAAATGCAGAGATGCCCATGAATTACGGAATGGCTGAACAAGTCATGGTATGTGATTGTAATGGAATACTATTATGCTATAAGAAGTGATGAGCTCAATGACTTTAGAAAAACATAGAAAGAATTGAATGAAATAATGAAGGGTGAAATCAGCAGAACCAGGTGGACATTGTACACAATAATGGCAATATTGCTTTAAAAACAACTTTGAGATAATACTATTCTAAATACCCAAATTAATTATAAAGAACTTATGAAGAAAGACACTATCTGCATCGAGAAAAAGAAGTGATAAATAGATGGACAGAAAAAATTTATTCACCACACACACACACACACACACACACACACACACACACACACAATCTGTTTCTCTATAATGATAGCCATCTATCAGGATGGGGAGGAAAGGAATAAAAGAAAAAAACAAATTTCCACAGTAATTTTGTTGTATATTTGAAAGGAAGAGCAAATTGTACATACTAGATTTGCAGTTTCATGTACAATAATTTTTAAAAAAATATTCTATGTTATGGAAATGCTTGTTTTATTCCATAAATTAAAAATAAAATTAAAAAAATAACCAACTTGGGGATTTTATATCAGATTTGGAAGGCAAAGGGTACCACTGGCATACACAATCAGACCTCTGTCTTGGGAAGATCGATTGGACCCCTCTCCATTTCCAAACTTCCCTATTAATGTTGAGAGTTCTGCCATTCTGCCTGTCACCCACATTGACAACCTAAGTATCATCCTTAGCTTCTCACTCTTTCTCATCTTTCATATCTAATCTGTAGCCAAGTATTGCCAATTTTATTTTTGGAACATCTCCCCAACATGTCCCTTTCTCACAAGACCACCACCCCAATGCAGATTCTCATTACCTCACACCTGGACTATTGCCAGAACCTGCTAGATTGTCTCCCTGCTACAAGTTTCTCCCCACTCAACACCATTCTCTGTTCAGTGGCCAAAGTGATCTTCCTGAAGTACAGATGAGACTATTTCATCTTCCTATTAAGTAAGCTCCAGTCACTCCCTTTCTCCTCTAGGATTAAATATACAATCTGCTTGCCATTCTAAGTCATTCCTGGAGCAATTTCTGTTCCTTGAACAAAACATTCCATCTCCAGCCTCCGTGCACCAAGTCTTAGCTTCCCCAGCTTCCTTCAAGTCATAGCTAGAATCTCATTTTCTAAGACATGCTTTGGCTCCATATCTTTAACATAGTAAATGAAATATCATGAAAGATTTGACAAGTAGAAACTGAAGGAATAATAAGCATTTAGAACTAATTAGTCCAATAGACAGTTTGTTTTGCTTAAAAGAGTCTCTTATGCCAACATTAAAGGAAAGATAGGAAATACATGTGTATGCAAATAGAAATGTGGAGACTTCAAAAGAAGAAAACATTGCCATTCATCAATTTGCCAACATTGTTGTCTTTGGGAAATGTGTTTTGATATAAAATGAAAAATAACCTATAATTTTTGTAGATTCTGGCTGTCTTCCTATTTCAAAAAATAAAAAAAAAGCCATTATAATAAAAGACTCTTGGCTTTATAGGGCACCAGAAGTGAACAAAAATGGGCAGCAACAGTAACCACTTGCCTATAAACCAATGGTTCCAAATTGTAAAAGCTCTAGCCAATGCCTCAAAGAAACAGCTGCAAAACAGGTTCTCATTTTATTAGCAGCAGAGATTAAACTGGTTGAGGAAACTAGTCTCAGTCTGACAGTTTAAATTTGTTTAACCTTTAGCCAGTTAGCAAAATGCACCTCCTATGCTCAGGTGAGCACATTGAATGTGCCAGCAAGAAGGAGAAATAACTAGCTTTGGCTTTTCTGGGCTGTTCTCCGAACTTTTTGTATGGTAATGTGCCCTTGCATTCTCTGAAGTTTTTATTCACAGAGGAATGAGTTTGTTTTAGTATGGGGCTTATCTTAGTTTTAGATTGAAGGACCCATCAAATAATGTTCCAGAATTAAGTATTTGAGGAAGAGACCTGAGAAACCTCATTTTTCTGATTTTCAGAGCATCCCCTTTAGAGGAAGCAAACAAAATCCTTCAAGTCTAAGATGTATTGCTTCAATTCCATTTCTTTTGGGCTATAATTCATTACACCATAGAGTAAAGGATAAAAATTTCAGTAGAAGGATGCAAATGATCTTAAGTGAAAATCTATTTCCAGCTTTTAAAAATAAAGCCAAGAATTGGTGATGTCTTTAAATAATATTTTAATCTCTCTAATTACATGTAAAACAATCTTATTTTCATTTTTTGTTTTGAGTTCTAAATTCTGTCTCTCCTTTTCCTTTGGATTATATGCAATCTGAAATAGCTTATGCATGTGCAATCATGTAAAGCATGTTGCTATATTAGTCATTTTATGAAAGAAAACTTGAACTGGAAGGAAGGAAAGAAAGAAGAAGAGGAAGCAAAGAAGGAAGAAAGGGAGAGGGAGAGAGAAAGAGAAGGAATAGTATGCTTTGGTCAGAAATCAGATGCCATCAATTCCTTCTCCAGAGGTTGATAGCATTTTTCATCATGGGTCCTTTTGGATTATCTTGGATCATTGTATTACTGAGAAAAGCTGTCTTTTACAGTTCTTCATCATACAATATTGCTGTTACTTGTTACTGTGTATGACATTCTCCTGGTACTTCTCTCTGTATCATTTCATGTAAGTCTTTTCAGGTTTTTTTTAAAGCATCCTGCTCATCATTTCTTATAGCACAATGATATTCTATTGCAATCATATGCCACAGATTGTTCAGCCATTCCCCTATTGATGAACATCCTCTCAAGTTCCAATTCTTATCTACCACAGAAATGTGACTCCATAAGAATTCTCATACAAATAGCCCCTTTTCCCTTTTTAAAAATCTCTTTTGGATGCAGACTTACTAGTAGTATTGCTGGATCAAAGGGTGTGCACAGTTTGCTAGCCCTTTATGCACAGTTTCAAAATACTCTCCAAATGACTGTATCAGTTCACAACTCCACCAACAGTTCATTAATGTCTCAGTTTTCTAACATCCCCTTCAACATTTATCATTTTCCTTTTCTGCCATATTAGGCAAAATGATATGTGTAAAACGGTATCTCAGAGTTATTTTAATTTACATTTCTCTTATCAATAATGATTTGGAACTTTTTTATATGACTATAGATAACTTTGATTTCTTTGTCTGAAAACTGTCTGTTCATATCCTTTGACCACTTATCAGTTGGAAAATCATGTAAGAATCGATGATTATCCTGATGCCTAACTTATCTGAGGACATTCAGTCTAAACCTCAACAATGGGAAATATAAACAAAAAACATAAAAATAACAAGAAACATGACCACAACAGTCAGAAGTAATCTCACTGAACCTACATTTTACCTATAGGGGAAACATTTGAAGGATTCATTCTTTTGCCTTTTTTTCTTTTCTTTTTCTTTTTTTTTTTCGGTGGAGGGAAGGCTGAGTAATTGGGGTTAAATGACTTGTCCAAGGTCACATGGCTAGTAAGTGTTAAGTGTCTGAGGCTGTATTTGAACTCAGGTTCTCCTGACTCCAAGGCCGATGCTCTATTCACTGCACCACCTAGCTTCCCCTAGGGGACTCATTCTTACATTAGATATTTGATCCAGGATTTAGAACAGTGCCTAAAACATAATAGTGAATTAACAAATATTTTCTGATTGATCAGAAAGCATTTGTTAAGTGGCTACCATACTAGGTGCTGAAGATATAAATAAAAATGAAATACATTGCCTGTTTTTAAGAAGTCACTATTCTTCTGAGGATTTGGAAGGGATACAGCATTTGTGCAGGTAAGTAAACTCAATATAATTTGAGGGAAGATTACAAATAATAAGGGACATCAGAAAAAATTTCCCAGAGTATCTAGCATTTCAGTTGAATCTTGAAGGAAGGTACATAGGAATTCTAAGAGTGGGAATGTTTCCTTAAGTATGCAAAAATGATGAAAAAAGTGAGACATTCATATTATGAGAATAGACAGACAGAGCTACTGGAGTACCCTGGTATTCTGAAGTAGTAAAAAGGACCATGACATGGCTCCAAGCATTTTGAGTTGATCTGTGCAGGATTGTTAATGGGAAAAACAAAAAAACTTAGAAGACAAAAATTACATATGATGAGATAGTTTGGTGGGTTGCTATCTCTAATAATGGAGGAACCATAAAAGTATCCAAGAACAGTGTGGGTGTAAGGGTAAAATAGATGTTTCAGACAGATTTGCAAGGCTATTTTTTATTTTTTTAATTAAGGAAAACTCTTTTCCCCTAAATCTGGTTGGATTAAGCCTCTGGCATAGTAAGTAAAAGTTATACAATAAATAAAATTTCTAAGGGAGGCTGAAATAGCTTCTAACACTTCATATTTCTCTCACAACTTTCTTCTGTGATACTCAATGTTCAGTAGATCATCTTTTGGTAATTCTCATCTCATCTCTGGGCATAAGAAACAGTTATCCTCTAGGGTTGACAGTAAAGGAAATTGAGTCCTGATAAGCCCTTCATTAAAGTCACAAGGATAGGACTGGAATGAGGTTTCCTGAGTCCCAATCTATTCACTTTAGTCAATGAAACTCCACAGCCTTTAAAAATAGGAATCTGCCATGGAAGTACGCTTTCCCACCATGCCCATCTATAAAAAAGTCTATTGAGCACCCTAGAAGTCCATTACAATATAAAACAAATGAACAAATCCATGGGAAGAGTTTTATCTGCCCTTTTCAGTTCATAAGAAGAATGAAGGGAAGCATTACTCAGAAGATTGGAGTAATTTAATGACTTCAGAAAGATTTAGAAATTATTCTCAAGAAGAACCAGATTGTCCCCCTTCCCCATTAAGAATTAAATAGGGTCATCTTGGATCTCTTCATAGTTTCTTCCCCATTTTGTTAGAATTCCAGAGAGGGATCAGTAGTGGCAGCTGGTTCACAGTTAAAAATCCAATTATCCTGAGCTTTGTGCTTCTATTGCCCTCATCCCTGTGGTTCCCCACAGACTCATTACAGACAAAAACAATTGATTTAGGAAGTTTATAAATAGAGAACTTGGGAGATTTGGGTGAGTTTCCTATTTTTAAAGAGTAGCTGGTCTATGCTGGATGTTTATATAGTTCACCAGTAGGAATGTTAAACAAGGGGACCAGAAAATAAAGTGTAAGATTGGCTAAATCAGACATGATGTATTCTGTAGTTTTCCCATTTCTTTCTGCACTGGATGGATGAAATGTAAATAGCAGTATCTTTTAAGGAGGGTACATGATAAATGCACAAATCTCCAAGTCATTTCCAAATGGCCTCTAAGTTCTACTACCCCCACTTGCCTCATTGGCCAGAGACCATTTCCCTTCTAAGCAATTAGGATTCTATGGAAGAGGTAGCAGTCATGAGATCCTAGTGGTGCTTCTTTTCAGCACTGGACAGGGCCAAATCAATTAGGATTCATCCATCAGCCCTCCAGAAGCAGAACTGTTCAGGCTAGAATAATATTGAGGTCTGTGTTTCTCAGCAAAAGATATACCCAGTTGAACTCATAGATGTGGTAAAATCACAGACAAGAGGCTGGAAAAACCACCCAAATATCATATCAGCTACCTGTTGCTTGCATATAGGAGTCCAGGTTTGCCATTTTGGGAAACTTAATTAAAAAAAAAAAAAACAACAGAAAGAAAATTTCAAGACCTTTCTTGACTGCCCTGATCTATTCACTCAACCCTCTAAATTCTACCCCTCTCTAGGGCAGATGAAGCCCCAGTTTCATCCATAAAACTATTTCTGACTCCTTAGACTCTCACTAATCCTTTCTTTCTTTGAATTTTAAAGTCAGTGCTTATTTATATACTATGTAGTATATTCCTCTAATTGTTTCAGCCAGTCAGTGACTTAAAATACATTTATTAGATGCTTACTATGTGTCAGTCAGTGTACAAAGTGCCAGGGATACAAAGAAAAGCAAAAACATGGTTGGTACTGTCAAAGGACTTTTTAATATCAGTGAGAATATGAAAACAATGAAGTACATAAAAAGGCATATAGAATATAAATGGGAGGTAAACTCAGACTGAAGATGGGGTAGGGGAAGGCCTCTTGCAGAAGGTGAGATTTGAGTTGTCTTAATGAAATTTACGAAAGTCAGATGTTAAAGCAAGTCATGGGTTCATCTAGTATAAAGATCCAGGGCCTGGAGCAAGAGTGTTGTGATTGAGGAAGAGCCAAGATGCATGAAGAGGAGTGACATATAAGAAGACTGGAAAGGCAGGAGGAGCCCAGGTTTGAAGGGCTTTAAATGTCAGATTGTTTTACATTTGATCCTGGAAGCCATATTAAACTTCAGCAGACATGTGCATGCATGTGTGTGTGTGGGGGTGGTGTGGGGTGGTGTGTGGGTGTGGGGGTGTGGGTGTGTATGTATTGAGGAAGGAGGGGGGCTGACATGATTGGACCCACACTTTACAAAATTAATTTGGCAGCCTAGCAGAGAATAGTTTGGAGTGGCAAAGGCCTGGAGGCAGAGAGGTTATCCAGAAATTTACTGCAACACTCCAGGCATGATGATTAATGATATGAACCACAGTGTCAGATACATGGAGAGAATGGGACAGACATGGGAGGGGTTGAGAAGGTAAAAAAGATAGGACATGACAAGAACCTGGATATATGGAATGAGTGGGAGTAAGGAGTCAAGGATGACACTGATATTGTGAACCTGAGTGATGGGCAGAATGGTGCAACTCTCCACCAATGATAGAGAAAGTTGGGAATAGGGGAGAACTCAGGGTGGGAAGGAGATAATGAGTTCTGCTATGGATGCATTAAATTTGTGATGCCTCTGGCTTGGCGATATAGGACTAGAGCTCAGGAGAAAGTTTAGCAATAGAGGTGCAAATCCCAGAATCACTGACCTCCCCCTCACAATTATAGAGAACTTTAAGATTTAAAAAGCACTCTACAAATATTATTTTTATTTGATTCTCATAGCAATTCTGGGAGGAAGCTGCTATTATCATCCCCATTTTGCAGATGAGAAAACTGAGGCTGAGAGGTTAAGTGACTTAGTGAGGATTGCACAGTTAGTTAAATGTCTGAAGTAGTGACTGACTCCAAGTCTAGGGTGCTACCACTGAGTGACCTACCTAGCTTAGGTGAACCAATAAGATATGATGAGATCATCAAGAGAAAGTGTATGGAGAGAAGAGGACCCAGTACTGACCCTTGGGGGATATTCATATTAAGGGATATTATCTAGATTAGGATCTAGGAAAAGAGAATGAGAAAGAATGGATAGGTAGGAAAAGAAGATGAGAGCCTTCCTCATAAAAACCTAGAGAGGAGAGGGCATCCAGGAGAAGAGTGTGATCAACAGTGTCAAAGGCTTCAGATGCGTCAAGAGGATGAGGACCGAGGAAAGATCATTAGATTTAGCAATCAAACCCTTACTAAGTTTGGGGACTCAGTTCATAGGTTTGGAGCTGGAAGGCAAATTAATTCAACCCCCTCATTTCATAGATGAGGAAACTAAGTTTCAGAGGGATAAAGTGGCTCACTTAGAGTCACGTAGAGAGCACGTGGCAGAGCTAGGGTTCAAACAGATATCCTTTGGCTAAGGCTAATGCTCTTTCTCTGGGATCTTGCTTCCTGGTTAAGTTAGTATTCATATCTTCAGTTAGGAAGTATCATGAAGGGCCTTGTTCCCCGCTCAAGTACATGGTTGTTCTCTCTCTCAGGAGAAACATTCTATGCTCATCATCCACTTGACCCTTAGGTTGGGCCAAGCCATGGAAAACTTTCTTTTTTCAAGATTCAAAATGATGAATGACATGAAATGAGTTCAGGTTCAGGCAACAGACACTAGTTCAGTCAATGATCATCTCCCACAAGAAAAGCAAAAAGGTCAGTGTTACAGAAGTGATCACTGCGTGAAAAAAGTAATAGATGATACAACTTTGGGGGTGGCCATAGAGGCGTCTCTAACTCTAAAATAGAAGTTAGAAATGGAAAGGGGCAACAGTGTACTGACAAATAATTAACAAATATTTGCTTGTTTCTTCTTCATTCTCAAAAAAGACCAATGGCAACAGAAAGGTGATGTCTTGACTTGCAAGTGAATTGAATTTAAGTGAGTCAGAGACGTTCACAGTTACCAGCCTCACTCTTGCCTTTCATATCCCTGCCTCACTTAAATCCTATTCACTTGCAAGTCAAGACATTACTTTCCTGATACCATTGGTCCTCTTTGAGAATGAAGGACAAACAACAATCTGTGAGTAGTAGTAGCTGCCTCACTGGGAACCCAGCTATCCAGTTGGAAAATGCTGCTCCCTCCCTCCCTTCCTCCCTTTCTCTCTTCCTCCCTTCCTCCAGAAACTCTGAGGGTATTCCTCTCTCAGACTGATTTTTTTTAGTAGTAGACAAAGGTAGATAAGAGTAGATAAAAGACCATTTTTTACCTCATTTCTTTCTTAACCTTAATTATGAAATGGGTGTTTATCTCAGAAAAACTGAGATCTGAGAATGATCTTAGCTTAAAAAATCAAGGTCTCCCACTGCATCCAGGCCATCTACAGTCATTCTGATCTATATCTTGCCTCTGGACCCAGATTTAACACCTAATGCATGACATATTTGTAAATTCAATCTGTATTATTAAGATGTCCTCCTTCACTCCCTAAGTCTAGACAATCAACAAAACAATAAATAAAGCCCTGATTTATAGCATGACTTCCAAGATGTGGATGTTCACACTAATATTTTACCTATGAAATGGAGAACTAGTATGATTTGGGTATAGCATACTCTTGACATTAGAGAATATCTAATTTCTACCTCATTTTAGTTAACCAGTCAATTAAGATATGCCTGGGGGATATAGGGGCAGGTAAGTAGTATAGTGGATAGAGTGCTGGGTCTAGAGTCAGGAAGACTCAATTTCCTGAGTTCAAATCTGGCCTCAGACATTTCCTAACTGTGTGACCCCGGGGCAAGTCACTTACCCCTATTTACCTCAGTTCCTCATCTGTAAAATAAGATAGAGAAGGAAATGCTGAAGCACTTCAGTATCTTTGCCAAGAAAACCCCAAAAAGGGCCACAAAAAGTTTGACAGGACTAAAGAACAACAACGTCTGTCTGGTACTGTATATAAACACTGGAGATACAAAGAATGGTGAGAACATGGTTCCTGCCCTCAAGGAGCTCATATTGTGAGTTATGTTGGAGTTAATGAATGGTAGAAGTATCATTGACACTTTCCTGAACAATAAAATAGCATTATATTGGAGACTTGCAATGTGTGAAATTATATCTAAACTTCATGAAACCTTATTTACTAAGCTACTGACTTCTAAAGTATACATATAATATTTTATTTTATAAATATATTTTACAAATTATATATAATATAAATATATTTAATGCATATATATTAATATATATTAAACCCAAATTATATATAATATAAATATATTTAACCCATCTATGAGTTTAAAATTTTAAATATTGCAAAAGGTTTACTACATTATGGGAAGTAAATATCTTGGGAATTAACATAGATGAAGTGAGCCTCTCAGTCAGAATAAATTCATAACCCAGTTTTATGTGCCCAAACTGCCAAACCACAGTTATGGAAACAGATCTGGGACCCTAACCCAGTCAGAAGAGCAACAGAAAGAATGTCCTTGGAAAAATCCCAATGACTTGGCCCCAACTCCTAGTGACAAGTTTCTCTGTCAAAAATTTGGGGCCCAGTCAAGTGGACTATTCATGATTTTCAATCACTTATACTGCCGTTCTCAATTATTGTCAATCATTCAGAGTTTGCTCTGTTTTTACTTTGAATAACTTTAAATAGATCATTCTAATATTCATGTTCACATCAATGGGTTTTGGGAACTGCTCACCTAATCTTTTGTGTCCAAATTTATGAAGTGAATAGCAACCTATTTGGAAGGATCAAAGCCATTTACCTCATCACTACTGACTCAAGGAAAACAGAATGATGATGTCTTTCTAAATGGGTCAGCATCCATTTCTGAAACTTGTGATGAAGTGTAAACCAAGCTATTCTTTGATCACTTAAATGTGCCCATGTATTATTAAAGCAATCAGGGAGAAAGTGATAAGAGCCAGGCAGTCCTATTATAAATTAAAGTTGTCTATAATTCACCAGTTTGGATTCCCCACTGAGAAAATAAAGCTTGATAATCGTCCAAATGACTCCTCACCCTCTGAATTTTGATTTGATATTCTGATTCATTCTGATTCACAAGACTGGGGCCAAACTCAGAACAATATCTGCCATTTCTTTTATGGCTGAGTGTAAAGCTGGCCTATAACCATCATTTTCATGTGTGATATAAACCAACAGAGCAATTCTTCTGTTTCTGCCAACCTCCCTCGTGTAAACTTCTTTGGATTCTCCTTTGTCAAAGATCTGAAGCCAGCAGAGGGCCCATCAAAGCACTTGGGTGCATTTGCTTCATCTGCAGAGAGCATTTGTACCCAACAAATAGGCTTAGGAAATGACTCACCTTCATTAAAGTGTTATTCCAAAAGGGACAGCGAAAATCCAGCTGTGACAAGTACAATGGGGATAGAATGCAGGCTAAAATCTTTGATGTTAAAAAAAATACTGAGTAACTAAACATACTATTAAAGAAAGAAAAGAAACATCGAAGGAATTGGGACCAATGGTTCACATGATAAAGAAAAGCAAAGGCTGGATTTAGAGGAGAAACCACATAGAGAGGAAGAACGTAATGCTCCTATAAGAGCATATGCCCCTTGATTCCCCCAGTTCTAGGGCCAAGAGAGCTGTTTGCATATCAAATCAACACATGAAAAGTGCAAACAGATGAATCTCCAACATCTTGAATCATGCTGTGTTTTTCTCTCTTTGCCAGATTTTAGCAGCTATGATTCGTACTTGAGCATGTGCTAACAATAAAACCAAAGAAGAACCTGACTCTTGCTTCAGGCTCACTCATGGCTTGGCTGCTTAGTTTTGGATGTATATTAAAATAAAATCTGCATTTTAGCTTTGCAGTGATAGAAACGTATTTCTTCCTTTTTTTTATTAAACAAATGCTTTATTAACTTCTGTTTTACATCATTCATTTCCACCAGATTTTGAGTTACAATTTCCCCCCCCCTTTTTTCCCCTACCCACCCTCCCAGAATAGCAGTCCCACAAGATATTGCTTCCTCCAATCTGCTCTCTCCCATATCTTCTCCCATACCCCCTTCGACTTTTCCATTAGAGCAAGGTGAATCTCTGTGCCCCAATGCCTGCACCTATCTCCCAATTACAAGCAAAAAAGCATTAATAATAGTGTATATATATATATATATATATATATATATATATATATATATATATATATATATATGAAACATTTAATTTTAAGACCTTGAATTTCAGATCCATTCCCTTCCTCACTTGTCACCCATTCCCTCTGGGAAGATAAGTAATTTAGTATATGTTGTACATGTCTAGCTATGCAAAACATTACCATAGTAGATATATTGTACAAGGCTGCTTATAATTCCCTCCCACTCATCCCACCCCCACCTGGTCCATTCCCTACATGATCCTGTCCCTCTTCTATAGTGGGTACTTCCAACCTCCCCTCCCCCCAAGGATGCCCTCCCATCCATCATCCCTCCTCTCATCCCCCTTCCCCTATTCTGCTGTAGGTTGAGATATCCCATTTAGTATGTATGTCATTCTCTCCCCGAACCAAATTCAATGAGAATGTGGTTTTGCCTTTTTGCCTTCCTATTCTTCCCCTCCCTTGCAGCCACTTCCCCTTGCTTCTTCTACATAAGATAGTTTACCCTACCCTGTCTCTCCCCATCTCCTCTTGCCACTTTCCTCTCTCACCTCATAATTTCATCCCTTGAATATCCTCCCTTCCCAACAAATTTAACCTATTCCCTCTATCCATGTATAACTGTAAACATATATACACACATTCACATATGTATTCATATGACCACACACCCTTCTTCCATTATTTTCATAGTGAGAAAGGTTTCATCAGTCCCAGTTATTGTTTTTTCATGTAGGAATGTAAATAGATCAACTTTCATAAGTTCCTTTTGATTTCTTTTCCTTGATTACCTTCTCAGACATCTCTTGCTTCTTGTGTCTGGATGTCAAATTTTCTATTCAACCCTGGTTTTTTCCTCAAGAATGCTTGAAAGTCCTCTATTCCACTGAATGACCATATATTCCCCTGAAACAAAATACTCAGTTTTTCTCGGTAGGTGACCCTTGGGTTCAGTCCAAGCTCTTTTACCCTCTGGAATATCATATTCCATGCCCTTTGATCCCTCAGTGTAGAAGTTGCCAGATCCTGGGCCATTATGATTGTGTTTCCACAATATTGGAATTGTTTCTTCCTGGATGCTTGTAGTATTTTCTCCTTCATCTGGGAGTTCTGGAACGTGGCTATAATATTCCTAGGAGTTTTCTTTTTGGGATCCTTTTCAGGAGGTGATCTGTGGATTCTTTCAACCTCTATTTTGCCCTCTGGATCTAAAACATCAGGGCAATTTTCCTTGAGAATTTCTTGAAGGATGATTTCTAGGTTCTTTCTTTGATCATGACTTTCAGGTAGTCCAATAATTTTAAAATTATCTCTCCTGGATCTATTTTCCAGGTCAGTGGTTTTTCCCATGAGATATTTCACATTGCCTCCTGTTCTTTCATTTTTTTGGATCTGTTTAACAGCGTCTTGATTTCTCATAAAGTCACTAGCTTCCATTTTCTCCAGTCTAATTCTGAAGGAATGATTCTCCTCAGTGAGCTTTTGAGATTCTTTTTCCATCTGGAAAATTCGACTTTTTAAGGCATTCTTCTCCTCATTGCCTTTCTGAGCCCCTTTTGCCATTTGAGTTAGTCTATTTCTAAAGATGTTATTTTCCTCAGTCAGGCTGTTCATTGTCATTTCATACTTTTCTTGCATCTTTCTCATTTCTCTTCCAAAATTTCCCCCCACTTCTCTTATCTGCTTCTTAAGGTCCTCTATGGCCTGTAGCCAGCTTGTATTTTAATTTGGGGCTTTTGGCAAAGGAGTTCTGACCTCACAGTCCTCCTCCTGTTCCATGCTTTGATCTTCTTTGCCCCCAAAATAGGAGTCTAATGTTGCATTTTTCTGTTTATTTTGTTTCCTTTGCCTAGGCATATTGCCACTTAATTACTTGATTTTGGGGCTTGTTGCCACAGTAGGACTCTGCCACCAGACAGGAGAGCTTCTGTCCCAAACGTGGGGTCTTCACAACTTCCGGAGGTTGGGTGGCCTCTGTAAAGCCTTCACCCGCTCTGGCAAATTGGATACCCACACCAGACCTCCCCCCAAGACCACAATCCAGATCTAAGCAGGTTAAAGCAAGAGCAATTAACGCCCAGACCAGACCAGGAGCTGGAGCTTCCACTGACGCTGCAAAATGGCCTCTGTGCCGTGTTATTTCAGAAGCTTTTAGCCCCCAGGGGAGGAAGCCAACACGTTCCCCATATACTGGTCCCAAAGTCCATAGGGCACTAACCTCTCATTTTTTCCTAGGCATATCTGTGCTGATAATTCTGGAATTGCCACAGTTGCTGGTGTTCTGGGGTCCCTCCAGCCTGCTGCTGGCTCGGTCACCCTGGGGCTAAAACCTCGACTCATCCGGGCCTGGGCTAGGCTCCGAGAGTGCTGTGCTGCCTGCTCTCAGAGCGCTGTGCTGGCCGCTCCCTGTAGGGCTGCTGGGCTGTCCTCAGTGGGAGGTTAGCTTCTCTGTGTAGTTCTGTGGGTGCTGGGGCTCCAGAAGTTGCTCAGATTCCCCTTTTACATTGTTTGGACATATACTGAATTTCTTATCTTCCCAGTAAGAGTAGGTGACAAGGGAGGAAGGGAATGAATCTGGAATTTGAAGTTTTAAAATCAAATGTTTTTAAAATATATAAATACTATTATTAATACTATTTTACATATAGTTGGGAGATAAGATGTGCAGTTATTGGGGCACGGGGATTCACCTTGCCCTACTGGAAAAGTCGAAGCGGGTATTGGAGAAGAGATGGGAGAGAATAGATTGGATGAGGGGATATCCTGTGGGACTGCTATTCTGGGGCCATGGGTAGGGGAAAAATGGGGGGGGGGAATTGTTACTCA